>JAVIAB010000041.1:69239903-69356419 GCA_032433765.1 Megaustenia siamemsis | reverse complement strand
ACATGCAGCCGACATGGCGCCTACTGTCTATTGTAAAGGATATATTAATGTTTTGCTATACTTATAATTGTATGAATGTTTGTATATAAATTTATTGTGCAGTCTGTTTTTGGTGTTGGGTGTATCTGTGCTGTAGTAGTGATCTTGTATTGTGTCTATGTCTTATAGTCATTAGTGGTTGATGTCGAGTTGTATATTTTTTTTGTATATGGTAGTCATCAGATCTCTTTTAGTATAACCCTCAGCATGTTGCAACTGATATCTTTGTTGACCAGTTTTATATAACCCTCTGCCTAGCTTGTGTTGTTTTTTTTTCTTCTGACTTGTTACTCTTTTAGTCTGCTCATAGTTGCAATCGTTACTTGAAATGTTGATTCATCCTGCCTCCCCAAAAAAAAACATTTAGGACATTATCACAGTCCATTCTTCACATCATAGCACGGCCGTAATATTGACCACTGTAAAAATTATGATCACTAACACCATATTCCCTATACGCAACTTGGCGTGACGGGGATCTTTATTTTTACTTACTTATTCTTCACATCACTGGTATCGGTGAGTCCGTACATTACCTTTTACATCCACATGCCATCGTACAAAAGTGAAACAAGTTATTTTAATTTACTTGCAGACTCCAACCTTTCAAACCCAATCAGTTTAAAACCTTTAAACCTGGGAAAACATGCCTTTGTAAAAAGTCTGCATCTACGGCCAAATTATAGCTGTGGTCGCTACCAAGATTTCCATTAAAGTACTTGTAGTCACCGCCTAGATTTTCATAGCTAAACGACTTGTAGTCACCGCCCAGACTCCATTTGTTAAGTTACTTGTAGTCACCACCCAGACTTTTATAGTTAAACTACTTGTAGTCACCTCCCAGACTTCTATAATTAAACTACTTGTAGTCACCTCCCAGACTTCTATAGTTAAACTACTTGTAGTCACCTCCCAGACTTCTATAGTTAAACTACTTGTAGTCACCACCCAGACTTCTATAGTTAAACTACTTGTAGTCACCTCCCAGACTTCTTCTATAGTTAAACTACTTGTAGTCACCTTCCAGACTTCTATAGTTAAACTACTTGTAGTCACCGCCCAGACTCCATTTGTTAAGTTACTTGTAGTCACCACCCAGACTTTATAGTTAAACTACTTGTAGTCACCTCCCAGACTTCTATAAACTACTTGTAGTCACCTCCCAGACTTCTATAGTTAAACTACTTGTAGTCACCTTCCAGACTTCTATAGTTTAACTACTTGTAGTCATCTTCAAGACTTCTATAGTTAAACTACTTGTAGTCACCTCTAAGACTTCTATAGTTAAACTACTTGTAGTCACCACCCAGACTTCTATAGTTAAACTACTTGTAGTCACCTCCCAGACTTCTATAGTTAAACTACTTGTAGTCACCTCCCAGACTTCTATAGTTAAACTACTTGTAGTCACCTCCCAGACTTCTATAGTTAAACTACTTGTAGTCACCTCCCAGACTTCTATAGTTAAACTACTTGTAGTCACCTTCCAGACTTCTATAGTTTTACTTGTAGTCATCTTCAAGACTTCTATAGTTAAACTACTTGTAGTCATCTTCAAGACTTCTATAGTTAAACTACTTGTAGTCACCTCTAAGACTTCTATAGTTAAACTACTACAAAGAACACCAAAATAACAGATAGTTCCCTCGCTGGGATTGAACCAAAATAGAATCATGTGGCAAGATACAATGCAGGTCTTGTGCGAGGTCTGATACTTGATAGAAAAGATCACTGAACACAAAGACTCTAGAATTTATGTCCTAGGTGCCGTCTTTGGCTCAAAAGGACAATAGATATATTTTGTGCTCAGTGTGATGCAGACAAAAACCTGATGTACAGCACTCACACCCAATCTTCACCCAGTTAAGTGTCACTTAGAGAACAATAATTGTAGAAAACTGTTCTTGGTGAGACCAATCCATGATTGTATTTGTTGGACCTGCTGCACATTCTTCTTTACCAAGTTGTGGGTCCTGCAGTCTGGAACTGACTCATAGATCACACGCAAGCTCAGCAAATCCTTATTTTGTCTTCGGTGGTCGGGAAATTAAGATTGTCAAACCTGCATTTCATTTCTTGTGTACACTTGAGTGAATGGTTTGTTGTAATTGGATGCTGAATTTGTATCATGTAGTGTGTTGAATTGTAGTAATATCATATAGTCTGTTTTAGATGTTAAATTGTAGACATGTCATATAGTCTGTTGTAGATGTTAAATTGTAGACATGTCATATAGTCTGTTGTAGATGTTAAATTGTAGACATGTCATATAGTCTGTTGTAGATGTTAAATTGTAGACATGTCATATAGTCTGTTGTAGATGTTAAATTGTAGACATGTCATATAGTCTATTGTAGTTGTTAAATTGTAAACATGTCATATATTCGGTTACAGTTGTATTTTGGTCATATATATATGGATACTGTATAGTCTGTTGTAGTTGTTAAATTGTAAACATGTCATATATTCGGTTACAGTTGTATTTGGTCATATATTTATATGGATACTGTATAGTCTGTTGTAGTTGTTAAATTGTAAACATGTCATATATTTGGTTACAGTTGTATTTTGGTCATATATATATATATATATACATACTGTATAGTCTGTTGTAGTTGTTAAATTGTAAACATGTCATATATTTGGTTACAGTTGTATTTTGGTCATATATATATATGGATACTGTATAGTCTGTTGTAGTTAGTGGTGAGTTAGGTTTGTCATGCAAGTATATTGTAGTTTATATTAGATAAGATCTATTTTGTTGATGATTTTGGAACAGATCTATGTTGTAAAGTATATATTCTGTTGTACGGATGCTGAGTCACATCTATGTTTTGTTAATTGTAGTTTGTATTGAGGAGCTCTTGCTCCTCAAAGAAAAAAAAACGCCTCATAAATGCACAAATAAAGTAAACGGGACAGTATTAAAACAGGTCAATGAATTCAATCTTGGTGTGACATTCTCAGAAGATGGTAAAATCAATTTTTTTTAAAATAGACATATGATGCAACAAGGCAAACCAAATATTGGAACAACTATTCCCAATACTTCATCTTAAAGCAATACCTATTACTACCAAGAAATATCTTATACAGACTATGTTCATTCCAACATTGTGCTACCAATGCCAAGCATGGTCACTTAAGACTGAGCATAAAGAAAACTTGTCACCACAGAGATAAGATGTCTGAGAAAAGCACTTGGACTGACCAGATAAGACAGAATCATGAATGATATTACAAGAAAAAGAGCAGGCATTGACCAATCCTAAGCTACATACAGAATCAACAAATAAACTGTGATTTGCCATTCCAGAAAGAACACCATATAAGCATATATTAGAGGAGGAGAGGGCAGAAGAGCAAGTGGCAGACCCAGAATAAGGTGGACAGACAACATCAAGGAAGTGCTACTACAACATCAAGGAAGTGCTACTACAACATCAAGGAAGTGCTACTACAACATCAATTGACAATGATTGAAGTCGCCAAAATGACGAGAACCAGAAATTTGTATCTCCCTCGACACCCAAGCACATACAAAAGGAAGTGAAAAAAAGAAAGGGAAAGAATTAATTCAAACTCCTAGGAATGATGTTAACTTCTGATGATAAGTGTATAACAGCGATGAGCTGCAGAATATTCGAGGCGAAGGGTGCATTCAAATAAGAAGAAAATATTATGCTACTCCTTTTTGTCACTGGAAAAGAAAAAAAGTTCTTCATTGTTATGTGGAGCCAGTCTTGATATATGGATGTGAATTGTGGATAATCAGAGAAGAAAATCATTGGGAGGCCACAGAAATGTGGTTTAACAAAAGAATGTTTGAGAATACCAAGGACAGCTAAAAGGAGATGGGAACGTACTATTAAAGGTAAAGCAACATCTGAAGGAATAATCATAATTTTTAGTATTATATGGGAAGGGAACAGCTGGAATAAATTGTGACAGTAGGAAAAATGTTGTGGAAAGTAGAGAGAAATGGTACAAGACAATTATGAGAATGGTTTGGTAGGTCAGATTAACAGAAGTGATAAGCAGCTCTAGAGATAGAAAGTTAGAGAGAATTAGTACTGCCTGATGATCATGGATGAGCAGAATCAAAATATACACATTTATTGTTTTTTATATTTATTTTCTCAGCTTCTAGGCTGGAAGGTCCCAGGTTCAAATCCTGCCTTATTTATTTAAAAAAAAAACCTTGGCACATTATTTTTGGAGTAATGTGGCCAGTATTACGACCGTACTACTTTACTTACTTTCCCTAGAAAAAAAAGTCAGGTACCCTTTAAGGCTGGGTGAATCTGACCTCTTGTCCGTAGTGGTCTAATTCACTAAACACTGAGCTATTGCGGCTCCAAATCTTGCCATATGTGGTGGGAATTTTTCTGTTCCAATACATGGATTGTTTTTGGTTTTACGCTTCTCCAGTGTGATTAGTGAGATTCGATGTCTAGACTTTTTTTATAAAGACAACATATTGGAAGTTCTCTGCGCACGAATCCTTGACAATAAAAACAGAAAATACAAAGCAAATATGATTGCTGTTCTCACAAAAATTTGTAGAGAAATCAGCTACTCAATAACACCTTGCCATTTTCATGGTCTCACTAATGCTAAAATAGTCATGCATCTGAGTTGAAGCCATCTTCAGTGCCTTTGCTGGCGGGTGAATGTTGAGGGATTTGCTGGGGAAGGGATTTGAGGACCTTGGAGTTGTTCGAACTAAACTAAAGCAAAAAATAAATAAATTGTTTACATTATGTTGTACACACTTATTTTGTACAGATAACAATGTGAATATTTTATATTTTATGGTACAATTATTGTTTCCTGTATTTTAAGCACATTTGATGTATTTTATGTACACCAATTATAAGTTCATGTATCATTGTACACATTTGTTGTAATGTGGGTGTTGTTTTCTATATTTTCAAAACTTGTATACATCGATCTTCTTCTTCAATGTTCTCTTCTTCCTTTCACTGGTCACAAACCAACAAAGGCTGTTATGCATTGTGGTGTCTTATTGGACTACGGCACAGTGCCATCCACTTTTCAGCAGTCTGGGCCTCCCAACAATTATTCATCTTTCTCATTCACTATTAAATGAGTGCTAAATAAAGTGTACTTTGTGTTGTGTCATTGTAACCATTTAGATGCATTATCTGCACACTTTTAGCTCTGGCAGACTAAGTGGTAAAATCTGTAATATGACGTATCAATAGGACGTACAGCTCATATTGTTGTTGTTATGGATTCAGAAGCCAGTGAGCTGATGCCCTTCAGCCAATGCCACGTAGTGATATCAGCAGGTATTTCTGTGTTCCCTCATAGTTCCATACAAGGTGTTCCATTTATCAGGTCTTTGAGGAAGTGGAGTTGCTCTGATGTCAGTGAGCTTTGGACAGTCAAAAAGATGATGTTCTACTGTTTCATGGGGGTGTTCACAGAGTTTACATACTGGAGTTTGGTTTCATTGAGCTTTGGACAGTCAAAAAGATGAAGTTCTACTGTTTCATGTGGGTGTTCACAGAGTGGACATACTGGAGTTTGGTTTCATTGAGCTTTGGACAGTCAAAAAGATGAAGTTCTACTGTTTCATGTGGGTGTTCACAGAGTGGACATACTGGAGTTTGGTTTCATTGAGCTTTGGACAGTCAAAAAGATGAAGTTCTACTGTTTCATGTGGGTGTTCACAGAGTGGACATACTGGAGTTTGGTTTCATTGAGCTTTGGACAGTCAAAAAGATGAAGTTCTACTGTTTCATGTGGGTGTTCACAGAGTGGACATGCTGGAGTTTGGTTTCATGAGCTTTGGACAGTCAAAAAGATGAAGTTCTACTGTTTCATGTGGGTGTTCACAGAGTGGACATACTGGAGTTTGGTTTCATTGTTTTCTATTGAAGTGGTTGTTCAGTGGTACATGACCATCATTGTTTTCTATTGAAGTGGTTGTTCAGTGGTACATGACGGTTCTCAGTCTGAAGATGGTGGTTTGGTCTCTACTTTTTAGGTTGTTAATGCTGTCATAAAGGTTTGATCTTGGCATGTATTTAAGACGCTCTCTCCCTGTTTTTCCCATGGCCCATCCATTCAGCGAGTCTATTCTACTGTTTGAAGTTTATGATTTGTTTGGCTGTGTTTAATGCGATGTTGGTTTTAAATTGTGTCTGGCTGGATCCTCTCTTAGCTAAGGTATCTGCCTTATCATTTCCTGGTGTATTGGAGTGTTCTATGATCCATTACATCTCTAGCCTTATGTCAAGTGTGCTAATGAGGTAATCTATGTCTATGGTGAGCTGTGTGTGTTCTGGCTTGTTTATGTTACTTCCTAGCTCCTGCAGAGCTGATTTGGAATCAGTAAAAATGGTTATATTTCTTTTATGTATGCTCATGTAAACAAAAAACTCCGTGCTAAATATGAACCTATATAATATAAAAGGTGTGAAATACTTAAAAAAAAAAATAAAATAAATCTTTGACTTATCATTCATGTAAAGAACAAAACAAAAGAGAAGTATGTAAGGCTCCCAGGCTGCCATGTTTGGAATATGGTTTAGTTAGTGCCCTTATAATTTTGACAATTGGTACATTTTTGTGTAATATGGTCATCTTCCTCAGAAAAAAATCAGGACTTTCAATTTCAGTTGGGATAACAAAAAAGTCAAGTGTGTGAAGAAAGAAACCTGACTGCCTGTCATACACAGTAGACCATATCACTAGCCACTCCTCTACCTTCATTTCTACTTTCATGTAAACAAGAAATAAAAAACAGTGGATTCTTGATCATTCTGCACTTCTGATTCCAACCATAATTGCTTGTGACTCTGACAGTAAATGCTTCCATCCCCACAAGTCTAACCATAATTACTTGTTGACTCCACAGTCCCTAATTAGTTGTATCGCTAATCAGTTGTTATTGTTATGGAAGGCTACACTGCAAACGAATTAAAATCCATAATTGCTCAACCGCCAGTGCCAGTGGAATCATCCAAATACTAACTCATCTCCCAAACAAAGAAAGATAGCTGTAGTCCCCATCATAGCAGTCTCATAGCCAAAAGACATAAGGCGAAACTGCACAGAAAGTGAACACAGCCAACTATTCTCTGTCATACGGTATAATCCTTTATCGTAAACAACCGGAATATCAAAATACGATCAAAACAGATGAAACACACAGCTCACAGTGCGCACAGAGCACTTAACTCAGTAGCTCCTGCAACAGTTCAACAATCAGTTGTATCCCTAACTAGTTGTATCCCTAACCAGCTGTATTATCAAGTCACATTATACATGGATGGCCTTTATACATTTGATGTTGTGACCTTCAGTGTATGTTTGGTTTATCGTACCACATTATATAAACAATTCAGTATTGCATCTTCATACAAGGCACCATATTTTCCTTATTTTGGTTCAAGTCTTTGTTCAGAAGTCACCAACAGCTGGGTGGTTTGAGTTGGTTTTGGGGGTGATCACTGCGGGAGGGTTGAGGAAATGAGTTGCTGGTCACAGAGATGGAGATGTTGAAGAGGAAGATGATTGGAAACCATGGTTGGAGGGAGTGGTGGTAGGCATAACAAGGGAGCCATTTGTTGGAGGGAGTGGTGGTAGGCATAACAAGGGTGCCATTTGTTGGAGGGAGTGGTGGTAGGCATAACAAGGGTGCCATTTGTTGGGGAGGGGGAGAACCATGGTTGGAGGGAGTGGTGGTAGGCATAACAAGGGTGCCATTTGTTTGGGAAGGGAGACCATTGTTGGAGGGAGTGGTGGTAGGCATAACAAGGGTGCCATTTGTTTTTTTTTGGGGGGGGGGGGGTGGACCATGGTTGGAGGGAGTGGTGGTAGGCATAATAAGGGTGCCATTTGTTGGGGGGGAGGAGAGAAACCATGGTTGGAGGGAGTGGGTAGGCATAACAAGGGTGCCATTTGTTTGGGGGGGGGGGGAGAGAAACCATGGTTGGAGGGAGTGGTGGTAGGCATAATAAGGGTGTCATTTGTTGGGGGGGGGGGGGGGGAGAGAGAAAACAATGGTTGGAGGGAGTGGTGGTAGGCATAACAAGAGTGCCATTTGTTGGGGGGGGGGACCCATGGTTGGAGAGAGTGGTGGTAGGCATAACAAGAGTGCCATTTGTTGGGGGGGGGGACCCATGGTTGGAGGGAGTGGTGGTAGGCATGTGAGTAGTTTGCAGCGTGGGACATAAGACATGTGAGAAATATACCATGGGAAGGGGGGGGGGGGTTTGTTGTGTTGTGTGTGTGTGTTGGGCTTTCGGCGTGTGATGAGCGTGTTGGGGAGGGGAGTGAGTAGACATGTGATAAGTGTGCAATGTAAAAGTGTGTGGAGTAAAGGGTGCCAACAACATATATTGGGGGCATTTGGTGACTCACTATTATTAGTCTGTTGAACTAATGGCTTGTTTGTTTGTCTTTCTGTCTGCCTACCTTTCTGTTTCTTTTTATTGTCTGCTTACTTTATTGCTTAATCAGGCTGCACACGTAGGTCCCTATTAAGACCTCCTGTCCACCATGTAGCGATGCAGTTTGCATGCGCATATGACCATTTTTGGACCTAGCAGATGATGGTCAATGTATGAGGAAAAAACCGAAAAGAAGAAAGAATGGGAAGGCAACATCACTGAATGGACAAAACTTGATCCATTAGCTCACAGGTGACCACAAGCAGAGGGGAATGGGGCAAGCTGGTTTACTGCCATCTCAACATTTCTGATGAGCAAGGATAAAAATCTGTCTTGCCTGTTTGTCTGTCTATGTCTTTTGTGACTATTTCTCAATCTGACTTTTTAGTCTATCTTTAGCTCTTTTTTTTTCTTTTTCTCTTTCTCTCTCTCTATCTCTCTCTCCGCACAACTCCCTGTTTTCATCACTTATTACCAATGTCTCCTTCTTATATCCTTTCCTCCCCTCTCCTTTTACCCATACACTACCCCACTCCTGGCTTATTCAGCTTAATCACAGAGTTCATGAAGTAAACAATTATGGCTATGATTATCAACAAATGACATATCAACTTTTGTACGTGTCATAATTTCTGTGAACAAGCTTCTACCATGCACCAAATCACAGCTGTTTGTCACTGATACTTGAGTCGACTTGCTCCTTTGGCGTCTTCCTAGGTGGATAAAATATATGTGCTTAACTTCTCATACACTCAAAGTGATTAGAAGAGGATGTATCTCAAAGTTTAACAAATTGTGTGGTTAAAGATGGAAGATTCCCCACCTCCACCTATCAGATTTGACAATCTTGATGTTGTGAGCAAGAGCTACTAAAATATCATTCAAAGATAAATATTTGCTGGAACTAAACATTTTACATTTGTGGTTAGTGTCACAAATTGGAACCACTTCATGGAAATAACAAACTTAAGAATGAGGGGGATGTACTATGCTCTCAAGATATCTTAGTGCAGCAAATTTTTCATTACTAGAACTAAAATGCCACTTTGAGATGACAACAATCAAAAAAACAAAAGATTTTTAAAAAAAAAAGTAATTATAAAGATTACAGAAAGTAGAAGAAAAATATTACTATTAAAAAAAAGTAAGAATAAAATGTTGCTCCAGTTATGTTTCTGGTTACATTTGTACCAGGCTAGGTTTGACCAGTTACCGATAATTAATTAAACGGGTAACCAGTAGTTTCAGTAATTATTTACTGGAAAAAAATATGAGCAGTCTTCAAATGGATATAGTCTTCACTTTAGTGTTTAAAGACTTAAAGATGTTTGTGTGTGAGGTAAATTTGTTATATTCTTCAGCTTTGCTAATTATATACTTTTTTTTTTTTTTTTTTATTTGGCACAAAATTTATAATTTACTAACAATGTTCTTTCACATTTTTCTTTTTTATTTTGCTGTCAACGCCAAATCTCCGCGCAAAATGCTGGTTGGATAAATAACTGGGATTATTGCTTCTTCACAACTTTAATAACTACAAACATGGTGGATACTTTCACTGCTGCTGTCATTTGTACTAACAATGTGATGTCACCAACTGCTGTTGCTGTTATACTAACAACCTTCACTGTCCATCAACTAACGATGGGCACAAACCGTCACTGCTGTCATCCATAACAACATTTACTACATACACAATTTTCTGACAACTGATTTGCATGCTTCTGGCTGTTGTTGACATGACGAGACATGAACATTCATTACATGCGGCCTTGTCATGATTTCAACATGCTACCTTGAACCATTTGGTTCACGTGTATGTTGATTGAACTGCCGCTGAAGCCCAAAAAAGTAAGCGGCATGTCTCAAGCTGAGATATTATCTTATGTTGCAGGCGGGCCAGGTGACATCACACCAGATCACGACTTGGACCAAGTTTTATCCAGGTATATTTGCTTTCTCTTTACTTTAATGCTATAGTTTAATACGTGAACATATCTTTCATTTGGACCCACCACGAGTTAACCACTTCACATGGGTCTTTTTTTAGATAGATAAGTATTTGCCTTTTTTATTTGTTTTGTACCCAATGGTTTTTGCCGAAATGTCGTAATCTGTCTCATCTCTCTTTAGGTTTAATTGCTTAAGACCATTTTATGTTTATTTTATATATCCTTAGTTTGTAAAGTGTCATTCTTTGAAGATTAATTTTATATATCCTTTGTTTGTAAAGTGTCATTCTTTGAAGATTAATTTTATATATCATTAGTTTGTAAAGTGTCATTCTTTGAAGACTAATTTTATATATCCTTAGTTGTAAAGTGTCATTCTTTGAAGACTAATTTTATATATCCTTAGTTTGTAAAGTGTCATTCTTTGAAGACTAATTTATATATATCCTTAGTTTGTAAAGTGTCATTCTTTGCTCTGAAGACTAACAAATGTGATGTGTACATTTTTTTAATGACTGATATATGTAATGTTTTATGACCGATATATGTTGTATGTTTTATGACTGATATAAGTCATGTTTTGTGACTGATATATGTTGATGTGAACATGCTGGCTGTGACTTGTTTGCTGCTGCTAATCTGCCTCCACTCATTTTCCCCCCTTTCTGCTGACTTGTCCAGTTTTGATTCCAGAAGGTAACAACATACATGAAGTGTTTGCACATATATTGATATGACTTTTATATGTATGTGCTTAAAAGGTGATGTATTTTGCATTAGTGTTTTGATATGTGCAGTGTTTCATATTATTGGCAAATACAGCTAGATATATATGTGTTATGATGCAGCAAGAGCTCTAAATGTGCATATGTCATTTTGTGATGGAACTAAAAACTGTAATCAATATAATTGCTGTATAATTATACTGTTGTGATGGAACTGAAAATTATAGATAGTATACGTTTCATGTTGTGATGAAACTAAGAACTGTAGACATGTATGTTGTAATGAAACTAAGAACTGTAGACTTGTACGTTTCATGTTGTGATGAAACTAAGAACTGTAGACTTGTACATTTCATGTTGTGAGGAAACTAAGAACTGTAGACTTGTACATTTCATGTTGTGTGATGAAACTAAGAACTGTAGACATGTATGTTGTGATGAAACTAAGAACTGTAGACTTGTACATTTCATGTTGTGATGAAACTAAGAACTGTAGACTTGTATGTTTCATGTTGTGATAAAACTAAGAACTGTAGACTTGTATGTTGTGATGAAACTAAGAACTGTAGACATGTATGTTGTGATGAAACTAAGAACTGTAGACTTGTATGTTGTGATGAAACTAAGAACTGTAGACTTGTACGTTTCATGTTGTGATGAAACTAAGAATTGTAGACTTGTACATTTCATGTTGTGATTAAACTGAGAACTGTAGACTTGTATGTTTCATGTTGTGATGAAACTAAGAACTGTAGACATGTATGTTGTGATGAAACTAAGAACTGTACACTTGTATGTTGTGATGAAACTAAGAACTCTACACTTGTATGTTGTGATGAAACTAAGAACTCTACACTTGTATGTTGTGATGAAACTAAGAACTGTACACTTGTGTGTTGTGATGAAACTAAGAACTGTACACTTGTATGTTGTGATGAAACTAAGAACTGTACACTTGTATGTTGTGATGAAACTAAGAACTGTAGACATGTATGTTGTGATGAAACTAAGAACTGTAGTCTTGTACATTTCATGTTGTGATGAAACTAAGAACTGTAGACTTGTACGTTTCATGTTGTGATGAAACTAGAAACTGTACACTTGTACGTTTCATGTTGTGATGAAACTAAGAACTGTACACTTGTACGTTTCATGTTGTGATGAAACTAAGAACTGTAGACTTGTACGTTTCATGTTGTGATGAAACTAAGAACTGTAGACTTGTACATTTCATGTTGTGATGAAACTAAGAACTGTAGACTTGTACGTTTCATGTTGTGATGAAACTAAGAACTGTACACTTGTACGTTTCATGTTGTGATGAAACTAAGAACTGTAGACTTGTATGTTGTGATGAAAGTATGAAACTGTGGAGGTGTATGTTGTGATGGAATTGAAAATTGTAAACAGTATACGTTTTCATGTGTTATGGAACTAAGAACTGAAGCTGGGTGGTGTAGAGGTAATGTGCCAACCTCTGAGCTGTACAAGAGGCTCTGAGTTAAATTCTGCACAGGTGATGTGAATTTTTCACTTTGAATCCATGGTTTCTTTATGCCATTACCCTCCCTTAGTCTCTGGTTATTGAGATTCAATGTCTAGCCCTCTCAGATATGTCGGATGACAGTGAAAAATAGGAGGTGTGATTTGCTCTCACGCAGATAAAATAACCCTTGGCAATTAAATCTTCACAAGAATGAGTTTACGTCATTCCTTCAGATGAAAGTTAATATGGGCACAGCCAGAACACGAAACTTAGTGGGTGTGTAAGAAGACTAATCAACCAACACAGAACTGGAGTCGTCAGTCACTGGGCACTGCAAGACTTGCTGAGAAAGAGATCTGAGCACCTATAGACATGTTCGGAGTGCAATGTTGATGACCTGTAAATACCTCAATAACTGAGGAGGGGATCTGAGCACCTATAGACATGTTCGGAGTGCAATGTTGGTGACCCGCAAATACCTCAATAACTGAGGAGGGGATCTGAGCACCTATAGACATGTTCGGAGTGCAATGTTGATGACCCGCAAATACCTTAATAACGGAGGAGGGGATCTGAGCACCTATAGACATGTTCAGTGTGCAATGTTGGTGACCCGCAAATACCTCAATAAGAATAACCAAAATGGCCACTGCTCTGGCAAAATTTTTAAGTATGTCAATGTTAGATGTGTCTGGTAAAATAGCATAGATATCATGATTTTGCCGTAAATTAGCGGCAGTACACTTCTACGATCACTTAATATATGAACACTGTGAAAAAGAGGGAAATAAGAACTGTAAGCATTTATGTGTCGCATTGTATTGGGACTAAAGACTGTAAACATTTATGTGTCGCATTGTATTGGGACTAAAGACTGTAAACATTTATGTGTCGCATTGTATTGGGACTAAAGACTGTAAACATTTATGTGTCGCATTGTATTGGGACTAAAGACTGTAAACATTTATGTGTTGCATTGTATTGGGACTAAAGACTGTAAACATTTATGTGTCGCATTGTATTGGGACTAAAGACTGTAAACATTTATGTGTCGCATTGTATTGGGACTAAAGACTGTAAACATTTATGTGTCGCATTGTATTGGGACTAAAGACTGTAAACATTTATGTGTCGCATTGTATTGGGACTAAAGACTGTAAACATTTATGTGTCGCATTGTATTGGGACTAAAGACTGTAAACATTTATGTGTCGCATTGTATTGGGACTAAAGACTGTAAACATTTATGTGTCGCATTGTATTGGGACTAAAGACTGTAAACATTTATGTGTCGCATTGTATTGGGACTAAAGACTGTAAACATTTATGTGTCGCATTGTATTGGGACTAAAGACTGTAAACATTTATGTGTCGCATTGTATGGGACTAAAGACTGTAAACATTTATGTGTCGCATTGTATTGGGACTAAAGACTGTAAACATTTATGTGTCGCATTGTATTGGGACTAAAGACTGTAAACATTTATGTGTCGCATTGTATTGGGACTAAAGACTGTAAGCATTTATGTGTTGCATTGTATTGGGACTAAAGACTGTAAACATTTATGTGTGCATTGTATTGGGACTAAAGACTGTAAACATTTATGTGTCGCATTGTATTGGGACTAAAGACTGTAAACATTTATGTGTCGCATTGTATTGGGACTAAAGACTGTAAACATTTATGTGTCGCATTGTATTGGGACTAAAGACTGTAAACATTTATGTGTCGCATTGTATTGGGACTAAAGACTGTAAACATTTATGTGTCGCATTGTATTGGGACTAAAGACTGTAAACATTTATGTGTCGCATTGTATTGGGACTAAAGACTGTAAACATTTATGTGTCGCATTGTATGGGACTAAAGACTGTAAACATTTATGTGTCGCATTGTATTGGGACTAAAGACTGTAAACATTTATGTGTCGCATTGTATTGGGACTAAAGACTGTAAACATTTATGTGTCGCATTGTATTGGGACTAAAGACTGTAAACATTTATGTGTCGCATTGTATTGGGACTAAAGACTGTAAACATTTATGTGTCGCATTGTATTGGGACTAAAGACTGTAAACATTTATGTGTCGCATTGTATTGGGACTAAAGACTGTAAACATTTATGTGTCGCATTGTATTGGGACTAAAGACTGTAAACATTTATGTGTCGCATTGTATTGGGTCTAAAGACTGTAAACATTTATGTGTCGCATTGTATTGGGACTAAAGACTGTAAACATTTATGTGTCGCATTGTATTGGGACTAAAGACTGTAAACATTTATGTGTCGCATTGTATTGGGACTAAAGACTGTAAACATTTATGTGTCGCATTGTATTGGGACTAAAGACTGTAAACATTTATGTGTCGCATTGTATTGGGACTAAAGACTGTAAACATTATGTGTCGCATTGTATTAGAACTAAAGACTGTAAACATTTATGTGTCGCATTGTATTGGACTAAAGACTGTAAACATTTATGTGTCGCATTGTATTGGGACTAAAGACTGTAAACATTTATGTGTCGCATTGTATTGGGACTAAAGACTGTAAACATTTATGTGTCGCATTGTATTGGGACTAAAGACTGTAAACATTTATATGTCGCATTGTATTGGGACTAAAGACTGTAAACATTTATGTGTTGCATTGTATTGGGACTAAAGACTGTAAGCATTTATGTGTCGCATTGTATTGGGACTAAAGACTGTAAACATTTATGTGTCGCATTGTATTGGGACTAAAGACTGTAAACATTTATGTGTCGCATTGTATGGGACTAAAGACTGTAAACATTTATGTGTCGCATTGTATTGGGACTAAAGACTGTAAACATTTATGTGTCGCATTGTATTGGGACTAAAGACTGTAAACATTTATGTGTCGCATTGTATTGGGACTAAAGACTGTAAACATTTATGTGTCGCATTGTATTGGGACTAAAGACTGTAAGCATTTATGTGTCGCATTGTATTGGGACTAAAGACTGTAAACATTTATGTGTCGCATTGTATTGGGACTAAAGACTGTAAACATTTATGTGTTGTATTGTATTGGGACTAAAGACTGTAAACATTTATGTGTCGCATTGTATTGGGACTAAAGACTGTAAACATTTATGTGTCGCATTGTATTGGGACTAAAGACTGTAAACATTTATGTGTCGTATTGTATTGGGACTAAAGACTGTAAACATTTATGTGTCGCATTGTATTGGGACTAAAGACTGTAAACATTTATGTGTCGCATTGTATTGGGACTAAAGACTGTAAACATTTATGTGTCGCATTGTATTGGGACTAAAGACTGTAAACATTTATGTGTCGCATTGTATTGGGACTAAAGACTGTAAACATTTATGTGTCGCATTGTATTGGGACTAAAGACTGTAAACATTTATGTGTCGCATTGTATTGGGACTAAAGACTGTAAACATTTATGTGTCGCATTGTATTGGGACTAAAGACTGTAAACATTTATGTGTCGCATTGTATTGGGACTAAAGACTGTAAACATTTATGTGTCGCATTGTATTGGGACTAAAGACTGTAAACATTTATGTGTCGCATTGTATTGGGACTAAAGACTGTAAACATTTATGTGTTGTTATGTGAAGGTACAAGGTCTAGATATATATGCATGCGTGTGTGTGTGTGTGTGCATGCGTGGGTGGGTGGGTGAGTGAGTGAGAGAGTGAGTGAGTGAGAGAGAGAGAGAGATATGAGATATAACTAAGAACTTTGGACATTGATGTATCATGTTGTGATGGAACTAACATTTGTGGGCATGTATGTGTCATGTGGTGTTAGTCCTGTTTATTATTAACAGTGTATGTGTACGGTTAGCCCAATTTTATATTAAACATGTGTTTTGTCTTAGTCTAATTTTTATTGTGCATGTGTGATGTTAATTCAATTTTATATTTGTTGTGCTTGTGTTTTGTTAGTCCAATTATACATTTGTTGCATCTGTGTGATGATAATTCATATTTACTTTTGCAGAGTCTGTGTGATACTAGTCCAGTTTATTGTTGACTTTTGAATGATGATAATTTAATATTTTTTTAATAATTTCAAATGTTATTCTTTTAAAAACTGACCTGTCTCCTACTGCCCTCTGATGTTGGTAATGCATGTCCAGCATACTGCTTACTTGTAGTTCCATTTCATTCTTCTTCTCTGATATACTCATCAAAGTGCCGAGACCAACAATGCTGGTAGAGCCAATCCCATCCAACCAAAAGATGAGAGTTCAAAACATTATGTGGAGGAGGATATCATGCATAAACGTGCCAGGGAAGCAGAGAAGCGGTCGTCATGGAGACGGGCTAGGTGTGAGATCGCTCACTAGAATGAGTAGACATTGGTTGTTGATATATAACTTTATAATCCTGGGTGACACATATATACCAGACTTTGCTTTGCCTCACTTCCTAAATATTGTCAGTAGATCATATCATTAAGTAAGGACACATACAAGCATACCTCGTAATAACTTGCACAGAGTCCATAGTTATTACATGTAATGGAAATATACTTAAAGCTTAGGTATCACCATTCATTTTCATTTATTGATGTGACACAGCGGTCGTTGTATATAAGTAAATTAGTTTTTAAAAAATGTCTAAATGTTCATTGGTATGTGTTGCTAGAGTTGAAATCACTGCATTGCATGCTGACCCATAGTCACTGAGTAGTTTTCAGCTGATGGTGAAGTAGAATCCACTGGAGTCGTGGTGGTCTAGTTGCAAAATGTAATCTCCATTGACTAAACAACCTGGGTTCAAGTACTGTCATCAGCAGGTTTGCTAAAACTCCAGTAACCTACTTCAGAGACCTACTTAGCTGGTAAAATAGAGAGACTAGAGTTTGTGCTCTGGTCAGGTAAAGGAAACATCAGCAATGTGACAGTTTACTGAAGGCTGTAACCAATCAGAAGGCTGGCCTGGTTGGGAGGTCACGATAGCTTGCTGGTTAGTAAACTGGACTACTAAGAACAAGAGATCAGGTTTGATCCTATTTGACTGCTTCAAGGTTCATCCAGCCTTAAATGAGTACTGTATTTTGTTTATCTAAGAAAAGAAAAGCAGCACTGATATAATGCTGACCACCCTTTCCCAAAAAATCTTGTGCTAAAGATCTAGTAAAAATTGTGGGCACTAACACTATATTGCCTATATGTTACGTAGTGTGACGAGGCTCTTTACTTGTTTTTTTTTCTATTAGCCTGGTGGCCACAGACCACTTAACATCTTACACTTTTACATACTATTTAAGATGGTGAAGTATGTGCACGCTGTTGGCTGTAGTGGCTTACTGGTTACACACACATAGTTTGCCCCTCTAGATTGTCATTCCCGCATGTTCAGCATTGTATACAGAAATATAGCAGTCCCCATTCTCATCAAAAGCCATATCTAACACATTCATTGAGAGTACTCAATACATCATAAATGTTTATTATCCTTGCTGCTGTTTAACAGTCCATTTGTTACCATGTACGCCTGTGTCAGTTTGGACAGTAAATCTATACAAGTTTTGTCAAGATTCTAGACATGACACATTGTTCTGAGATATACATAACACATATGTACATAGATAAACAGACCATAACACAGCAGACCCTGTTGTATGTAGCAAATCATCATCTTGTGCATTACCAATTAGTGTAAGTGATCATGTCCTTCCATACTTTTCTATCCACAGAAATCGTATCAATTCTGTTGTTGATTGTTCTCCATGGCATGACACCAAGCTATCCGGTATCTTCTCTCTTTGTCGTCCTCGATCTCTCTTTCCTTGCATTTTGCCAGTTGTAACCAAGTATTACAACTATCCACTTCTCATGATGTGTCCAAAAAATGTTGACTTTTTCTGATGTTTTTTTATGAGCTCCCTTTTTTTTTGTTGGTCTCTTTGAGAATTTCCTCGTTGGTCTTTTTCGTTGTCCATGGAGCTCTCAACATTCTTATGAGAAATCCATTCTCTGTGGCCTCTAATCATCTTTTCATTTGTTTGACTACTGTTCATGATTTACTTCCATAGGTCAGAATGGGCTCTACATAGCACAGATGAACTCTCTTTCTCACTTTTATTGACGTAGACTAGTTGCACAAGACATTTTTCATTTTCTGAAATGCTCCTTTGGACTGCTTTTCTGCTTTTTAATTCTGTGGCGCATCTTCTGTCTCATGTTGTTATTACTGTGCCCAAGTATTTGAGGCATTGCACTTGTTTCATATTTGTCCCATTTATTTTTATATTGCATGGCAGTGTGATTGATTCTTTAGTTGCAAATACAGGAGTATTCTTTGAACATCTGTGGTCTTTTAGCTATTCCTAGCTTTTTTTCTCTCAGTTCTTCATTTCTATTCCTAGCTTTTTTTCTCAGTTCTTCATTTCTATTCCTAGCTTTTCTCAGTTCTTCATTTCTATTCCTAGCTTTTTTTCTCAGTTCTTCATTTCTGTTCTTATCTCTCAGACTGTTTCCTATCATTCGTCCAACACATTTCATCTCAGTAGAGGTTATTTTTCTTATTGTTCTTGCATCTAGGGTCCAGGTCTGGCGTTGTTAGCACAACGTTGGGATGAAGATTGTATTGTATAGTGCTCGTTTTGCTTCTTAAGAGTTATTTCCTTGTTGGACAATAGTGGTGATAACTGTCCAATGTTTTGACAAGCTTTGTTGCATCATGATTCTAACTCTGCTGTTTGTGAATCGTTTGTCACTAAATTTCCTAGGTATTTGAATTCCTCTACTTGTTTTAGTTGCCTGCCTTCTATAGTTATGTTGATTTTCTGTTTATTTTTGGTGACATTCATGACTTCTGTTTTGTTGATGTTGATTTTCATGTTGTATTTTGTGCCTGAGATGTTGAGTTTGTTTAAGTGTTCTTGTAGGTCTTCTATTGTTTCATGAATTAGTGCCTGGTTGTCTGCAAATAAAAGCTCGTTGATCTCCTCTGTCTCTGATGGGTTGGCTAGCTTGCATATAAAGTCCATGTGTGTAATAAACAGTAGAGGGATAGTACGCACCCCTGTCTTACACCTGATCTAACTTCGAAGTGGTCTGTGTAGCCTGCTGCTGTTCTGACCCTGCAGCTGCTGTTGATATAGAGACTTTTAATAAGGTTGGTTAGATGTTGGCATACTCCGTATGGAATAATAGAACAAAGAAGTATGTGTTAGCACTCGGAAAAATTGACAGACAAACAACAATAGAAAAAAACGAAGAACAATATATGGTCCGAAGTGGGATCGAACCCGTACTCAGTGGCACCGCGCCTTGCCACGAGAAGCCGAACGCTTGGTACACTGCCACGCAGCCAACTAAAAAATTGGCTATTGCAGTAGTGTCTTCCACGAAAGGCGATCTCAATGACTATAGCATAGGGTAACGATCACAGACCTGAAATAAATTGTATATTTGTACTTTCCTATTAATGCAAGTATCTCCCAGTAGGGCTGAATACTTGTGTTGTAGACAAACATTTATTGGACGAAACAGCACGAATAGTAGTTCCCAGTGGTTATATACTGGGTACAAATAATAATACATAAATATTATTATATGGGGAACTTCCGAGGCGATAATAGGGAATAATAGAACAAAGAAGTATGTGTTAGCACTCGGAAAAATGACAGACAAACAACAATCGAAAAAAACGAAGAACAATATATGGTCCGAAGTGGGATCGAACCCGTACTCAGTGGCACCGCGCCTTGCCACGAGAAGCCGAACGCTTGGTACACTGCCACGCAGCCAACTAAAAATTGGCTATTGCAGTAGTGTCTTCCACGAAAGGCGATCTCAATGACTATAGCATAGGGTAACGATCACAGACCGGAAATAAATTGTATATTTGTACTTTCCTATTAATGCAAGTATCTCCCAGTAGGGCTGAATACTTGTGTTGTAGACAAACATTTATTGGACGAAACAGCACGAATAGTAGTTCCCAGTGGTTATATACTGGGTACAAATAATAATACATAAATATTATTATATGGGGAACTTCCGAGGCGATAATAGGGAATAATAGAACAAAGAAGTATGTGTTAGCACTCGGAAAAATTGACAGACAAACAACAATAGAAAAAAACGAAGAACAATATATGGTCCGAAGTGGGATCGAACCCGTACTCAGTGGCACCGCGCCTTGCCACGAGAAGCCGAACGCTTGGTACACTGCCACGCAGCCAACTAAAAAATTGGCTATTGCAGTAGTGTCTTCCACGAAAGGCGATCTCAATGACTATAGCATAGGGTAACGATCACAGACCGGAAATAAATTGTATATTTGTACTTTCCTATTAATGCAAGTATCTCCCAGTAGGGCTGAATACTTGTGTTGTAGACAAACATTTATTGGACGAAACAGCACGAATAGTAGTTCCCAGTGGTTATATACTGGGTACAAATAATAATACATAAATATTATTATATGGGGAACTTCCGAGGCGATAATAGGGAATAATAGAACAAAGAAGTATGTGTTAGCACTCGGAAAAATTGACAGACAAACAAAAATAGAAAAAAACGAAGAACAATATATGGTCCGAAGTGGGATCGAACCCGTACTCAGTGGCACCGCGCCTTGCCACGAGAAGCCGAACGCTTGGTACACTGCCACGCAGCCAACTAAAAAATTGGCTATAGTCATTGAGATCGCCTTTCGTGGAAGACACTACTGCAATAGCCAATTTTTTAGTTGGCTGCGTGGCAGTGTACCAAGCGTTCGGCTTCTCGTGGCAAGGCGCGGTGCCACTGAGTACGGGTTCGATCCCACTTCGGACCATATATTGTTCTTCGTTTTTTTCTATTGTTGTTTGTCTGTCAATTTTTCCGAGTGCTAACACATACTTCTTTGTTCTATTATTCCCTATTATCGCCTCGGAAGTTCCCCATATAATAATATTTATGTATTATTATTTGTACCAGTATATAACCACTGGGAACTACTATTCGTGCTGTTTCGTCCAATAAATGTTTGTCTACAACACAAGTATTCAGCCCTACTGGGAGATACTTGCATTAATAGGAAAGTACAAATATACAATTTATTTCCGGTCTGTGATCGTTACCCTATGCTATAGTCATTGAGATCGCCTTTCGTGGAAGACACTACTGCAATAGCCAATTTTTTAGTTGGCTGCGTGGCAGTGTACCAAGCGTTCGGCTTCTCGTGGCAAGGCGCGGTGCCACTGAGTACGGGTTCGATCCCACTTCGGACCATATATTGTTCTTCGTTTTTTTCTATTGTTGTTTGTCTGTCAATTTTTCCGAGTGCTAACACATACTTCTTTGTTCTATTATTCCCTATTATCGCCTCGGAAGTTCCCCATATAATAATATTTATGTATTATTATTTGTACCCAGTATATAACCACTGGGAACTACTATTCGTGCTGTTTCGTCCAATAAATGTTTGTCTACAACACAAGTATTCAGCCCTACTGGGAGATACTTGCATTAATAGGAAAGTACAAATATACAATTTATTTCCGGTCTGTGATCGTTACCCTATGCTATAGTCATTGAGATCGCCTTTCGTGGAAGACACTACTGCAATAGCCAATTTTTTAGTTGGCTGCGTGGCAGTGTACCAAGCGTTCGGCTTCTCGTGGCAAGGCGCGGTGCCACTGAGTACGGGTTCGATCCCACTTCGGACCATATATTGTTCTTCGTTTTTTTCTATTGTTGTTTGTCTGTCAATTTTTCCGAGTGCTAACACATACTTCTTTGTTCTATTATTCCCTATTATCGCCTCGGAAGTTCCCCATATAATAATATTTATGTATTATTATTTGTACCCAGTATATAACCACTGGGAACTACTATTCGTGCTGTTTCGTCCAATAAATGTTTGTCTACAACACAAGTATTCAGCCCTACTGGGAGATACTTGCATTAATAGGAAAGTACAAATATACAATTTATTTCCGGTCTGTGATCGTTACCCTATGCTATAGTCATTGAGATCGCCTTTCGTGGAAGACACTACTGCAATAGCCAATTTTTTAGTTGGCTGCGTGGCAGTGTACCAGCGTTCGGCTTCTCGTGGCAAGGCGCGGTGCCACTGAGTACGGGTTCGATCCCACTTCGGACCATATATTGTTCTTCGTTTTTTTCTATTGTTGTTTGTCTGTCAATTTTTCCGAGTGCTAACACATACTTCTTTGTTCTATTATTCCCTATTATCGCCTCGGAAGTTCCCCATATAATAATATTTATGTATTATTATTTGTACCCAGTATATAACCACTGGGAACTACTATTCGTGCTGTTTCGTCCAATAAATGTTTGTCTACAACACAAGTATTCAGCCCTACTGGGAGATACTTGCATTAATAGGAAAGTACAAATATACAATTTATTTCCGGTCTGTGATCGTTACCCTATGCTATAGTCATTGAGATCGCCTTTCGTGGAAGACACTACTGCAATAGCCAATTTTTTAGTTGGCTGCGTGGCAGTGTACCAAGCGTTCGGCTTCTCGTGGCAAGGCGCGGTGCCACTGAGTACGGGTTCGATCCCACTTCGGACCATATATTGTTCTTCGTTTTTTTCGATTGTTGTTTGTCTGTCAATTTTTCCGAGTGCTAACACATACTTCTTTGTTCTATTATTCCCTATTATCGCCTCGGAAGTTCCCCATATAATAATATTTATGTATTATTATTTGTACCCAGTATATAACCACTGGGAACTACTATTCGTGCTGTTTCGTCCAATAAATGTTTGTCTACAACACAAGTATTCAGCCCTACTGGGAGATACTTGCATTAATAGGAAAGTACAAATATACAATTTATTTCCGGTCTGTGATCGTTACCCTATGCTATAGTCATTGAGATCGCCTTTCGTGGAAGACACTACTGCAATAGCCAATTTTTTAGTTGGCTGCGTGGCAGTGTACCAAGCGTTCGGCTTCTCGTGGCAAGGCGCGGTGCCACTGAGTACGGGTTCGATCCCACTTCGGACCATATATTGTTCTTCGTTTTTTTCTATTGTTGTTTGTCTGTCAATTTTTCCGAGTGCTAACACATACTTCTTTGTTCTATTATTCCCTATTATCGCCTCGGAAGTTCCCCATATAATAATATTTATGTATTATTATTTGTACCCAGTATATAACCACTGGGAACTACTATTCGTGCTGTTTCGTCCAATAAATGTTTGTCTACAACACAAGTATTCAGCCCTACTGGAGATACTTGCATTAATAGGAAAGTACAAATATACAATTTATTTCCGGTCTGTGATCGTTACCCTATGCTATAGTCATTGAGATCGCCTTTCGTGGAAGACACTACTGCAATAGCCAATTTTTTAGTTGGCTGCGTGGCAGTGTACCAAGCGTTCGGCTTCTCGTGGCAAGGCGCGGTGCCACTGAGTACGGGTTCGATCCCACTTCGGACCATATATTGTTCTTCGTTTTTTTCTATTGTTGTTTGTCTGTCAATTTTTCCGAGTGCTAACACATACTTCTTTGTTCTATTATTCCCTATTATCGCCTCGGAAGTTCCCCATATAATAATATTTATGTATTATTATTTGTACCCAGTATATAACCACTGGGAACTACTATTCGTGCTGTTTCGTCCAATAAATGTTTGTCTACAACACAAGTATTCAGCCCTACTGGGAGATACTTGCATTAATAGGAAAGTACAAATATACAATTTATTTCCGGTCTGTGATCGTTACCCTATGCTATAGTCATTGAGATCGCCTTTCGTGGAAGACACTACTGCAATAGCCAATTTTTTAGTTGGCTGCGTGGCAGTGTACCAAGCGTTCGGCTTCTCGTGGCAAGGCGCGGTGCCACTGAGTACGGGTTCGATCCCACTTCGGACCATATATTGTTCTTCGTTTTTTTCTATTGTTGTTTGTCTGTCAATTTTTCCGAGTGCTAACACATACTTCTTTGTTCTATTATTCCCTATTATCGCCTCGGAAGTTCCCCATATAATAATATTTATGTATTATTATTTGTACCCAGTATATAACCACTGGGAACTACTATTCGTGCTGTTTCGTCCAATAAATGTTTGTCTACAACACAAGTATTCAGCCCTACTGGGAGATACTTGCATTAATAGGAAAGTACAAATATACAATTTATTTCCGGTCTGTGATCGTTACCCTATGCTATAGTCATTGAGATCGCCTTTCGTGGAAGACACTACTGCAATAGCCAATTTTTTAGTTGGCTGCGTGGCAGTGTACCAAGCGTTCGGCTTCTCGTGGCAAGGCGCGGTGCCACTGAGTACGGGTTCGATCCCACTTCGGACCATATATTGTTCTTCGTTTTTTTCTATTGTTGTTTGTCTGTCAATTTTTCCGAGTGCTAACACATACTTCTTTGTTCTATTATTCCCTATTATCGCCTCGGAAGTTCCCCATATAATAATATTTATGTATTATTATTTGTACCCAGTATATAACCACTGGGAACTACTATTCGTGCTGTTTCGTCCAATAAATGTTTGTCTACAACACAAGTATTCAGCCCTACTGGGAGATACTTGCATTAATAGGAAAGTACAAATATACAATTTATTTCCGGTCTGTGATCGTTACCCTATGCTATAGTCATTGAGATCGCCTTTCGTGGAAGACACTACTGCAATAGCCAATTTTTTAGTTGGCTGCGTGGCAGTGTACCAAGCGTTCGGCTTCTCGTGGCAAGGCGCGGTGCCACTGAGTACGGGTTCGATCCCACTTCGGACCATATATTGTTCTTCGTTTTTTTCTATTGTTGTTTGTCTGTCAATTTTTCCGAGTGCTAACACATACTTCTTTGTTCTATTATTCCCTATTATCGCCTCGGAAGTTCCCCATATAATAATATTTATGTATTATTATTTGTACCCAGTATATAACCACTGGGAACTACTATTCGTGCTGTTTCGTCCAATAAATGTTTGTCTACAACACAAGTATTCAGCCCTACTGGGAGATACTTGCATTAATAGGAAAGTACAAATATACAATTTATTTCCGGTCTGTGATCGTTACCCTATGCTATAGTCATTGAGATCGCCTTTCGTGGAAGACACTACTGCAATAGCCAATTTTTTAGTTGGCTGCGTGGCAGTGTACCAAGCGTTCGGCTTCTCGTGGCAAGGCGCGGTGCCACTGAGTACGGGTTCGATCCCACTTCGGACCATATATTGTTCTTCGTTTTTTTCTATTGTTGTTTGTCTGTCAATTTTTCCGAGTGCTAACACATACTTCTTTGTTCTATTATTCCCTATTATCGCCTCGGAAGTTCCCCATATAATAATATTTATGTATTATTATTTGTACCCAGTATATAACCACTGGGAACTACTATTCGTGCTGTTTCGTCCAATAAATGTTTGTCTACAACACAAGTATTCAGCCCTACTGGGAGATACTTGCATTAATAGGAAAGTACAAATATACAATTTATTTCCGGTCTGTGATCGTTACCCTATGCTATAGTCATTGAGATCGCCTTTCGTGGAAGACACTACTGCAATAGCCAATTTTTTAGTTGGCTGCGTGGCAGTGTACCAAGCGTTCGGCTTCTCGTGGCAAGGCGCGGTGCCACTGAGTACGGGTTCGATCCCACTTCGGACCATATATTGTTCTTCGTTTTTTTCTATTGTTGTTTGTCTGTCAATTTTTCCGAGTGCTAACACATACTTCTTTGTTCTATTATTCCCTATTATCGCCTCGGAAGTTCCCCATATAATAATATTTATGTATTATTATTTGTACCCAGTATATAACCACTGGGAACTACTATTCGTGCTGTTTCGTCCAATAAATGTTTGTCTACAACACAAGTATTCAGCCCTACTGGGAGATACTTGCATTAATAGGAAAGTACAAATATACAATTTATTTCCGGTCTGTGATCGTTACCCTATGCTATAGTCATTGAGATCGCCTTTCGTGGAAGACACTACTGCAATAGCCAATTTTTTAGTTGGCTGCGTGGCAGTGTACCAAGCGTTCGGCTTCTCGTGGCAAGGCGCGGTGCCACTGAGTACGGGTTCGATCCCACTTCGGACCATATATTGTTCTTCGTTTTTTTCTATTGTTGTTTGTCTGTCAATTTTTCCGAGTGCTAACACATACTTCTTTGTTCTATTATTCCCTATTATCGCCTCGGAAGTTCCCCATATAATAATATTTATGTATTATTATTTGTACCCAGTATATAACCACTGGGAACTACTATTCGTGCTGTTTCGTCCAATAAATGTTTGTCTACAACACAAGTATTCAGCCCTACTGGGAGATACTTGCATTAATAGGAAAGTACAAATATACAATTTATTTCCGGTCTGTGATCGTTACCCTATGCTATAGTCATTGAGATCGCCTTTCGTGGAAGACACTACTGCAATAGCCAATTTTTTAGTTGGCTGCGTGGCAGTGTACCAAGCGTTCGGCTTCTCGTGGCAAGGCGCGGTGCCACTGAGTACGGGTTCGATCCCACTTCGGACCATATATTGTTCTTCGTTTTTTTCTATTGTTGTTTGTCTGTCAATTTTTCCGAGTGCTAACACATACTTCTTTGTTCTATTATTCCCTATTATCGCCTCGGAAGTTCCCCATATAATAATATTTATGTATTATTATTTGTACCCAGTATATAACCACTGGGAACTACTATTCGTGCTGTTTCGTCCAATAAATGTTTGTCTACAACACAAGTATTCAGCCCTACTGGGAGATACTTGCATTAATAGGAAAGTACAAATATACAATTTATTTCCGGTCTGTGATCGTTACCCTATGCTATAGTCATTGAGATCGCCTTTCGTGGAAGACACTACTGCAATAGCCAATTTTTTAGTTGGCTGCGTGGCAGTGTACCAAGCGTTCGGCTTCTCGTGGCAAGGCG
The DNA here is from genome assembly GCA_032433765.1 of Megaustenia siamemsis. NCBI lineage: Eukaryota > Metazoa > Mollusca > Gastropoda > Stylommatophora > Ariophantidae > Megaustenia > Megaustenia siamemsis. The sequence goes on along the minus strand of JAVIAB010000041.1, from coordinate 69,328,899 downwards.
CGGTGCCACTGAGTACGGGTTCGATCCCACTTCGGACCATATATTGTTCTTCGTTTTTTTCTATTGTTGTTTGTCTGTCAATTTTTCCGAGTGCTAACACATACTTCTTTGTTCTATTATTCCCTATTATCGCCTCGGAAGTTCCCCATATAATAATATTTATGTATTATTATTTGTACCCAGTATATAACCACTGGGAACTACTATTCGTGCTGTTTCGTCCAATAAATGTTTGTCTACAACACAAGTATTCAGCCCTACTGGGAGATACTTGCATTAATAGGAAAGTACAAATATACAATTTATTTCCGGTCTGTGATCGTTACCCTATGCTATAGTCATTGAGATCGCCTTTCGTGGAAGACACTACTGCAATAGCCAATTTTTTAGTTGGCTGCGTGGCAGTGTACCAAGCGTTCGGCTTCTCGTGGCAAGGCGCGGTGCCACTGAGTACGGGTTCGATCCCACTTCGGACCATATATTGTTCTTCGTTTTTTTCTATTGTTGTTTGTCTGTCAATTTTTCCGAGTGCTAACACATACTTCTTTGTTCTATTATTCCCTATTATCGCCTCGGAAGTTCCCCATATAATAATATTTATGTATTATTATTTGTACCCAGTATATAACCACTGGGAACTACTATTCGTGCTGTTTCGTCCAATAAATGTTTGTCTACAACACAAGTATTCAGCCCTACTGGGAGATACTTGCATTAATAGGAAAGTACAAATATACAATTTATTTCCGGTCTGTGATCGTTACCCTATGCTATAGTCATTGAGATCGCCTTTCGTGGAAGACACTACTGCAATAGCCAATTTTTAGTTGGCTGCGTGGCAGTGTACCAAGCGTTCGGCTTCTCGTGGCAAGGCGCGGTGCCACTGAGTACGGGTTCGATCCCACTTCGGACCATATATTGTTCTTCGTTTTTTTCTATTGTTGTTTGTCTGTCAATTTTTCCGAGTGCTAACACATACTTCTTTGTTCTATTATTCCCTATTATCGCCTCGGAAGTTCCCCATATAATAATATTTATGTATTATTATTTGTACCCAGTATATAACCACTGGGAACTACTATTCGTGCTGTTTCGTCCAATAAATGTTTGTCTACAACACAAGTATTCAGCCCTACTGGGAGATACTTGCATTAATAGGAAAGTACAAATATACAATTTATTTCCGGTCTGTGATCGTTACCCTATGCTATAGTCATTGAGATCGCCTTTCGTGGAAGACACTACTGCAATAGCCAATTTTTTAGTTGGCTGCGTGGCAGTGTACCAAGCGTTCGGCTTCTCGTGGCAAGGCGCGGTGCCACTGAGTACGGGTTCGATCCCACTTCGGACCATATATTGTTCTTCGTTTTTTTTTTTCTATTGTTGTTTGTCTGTCAATTTTTCCGAGTGCTAACACATACTTCTTTGTTCTATTATTCCCTATTATCGCCTCGGAAGTTCCCCATATAATAATATTTATGTATTATTATTTGTACCAGTATATAACCACTGGGAACTACTATTCGTGCTGTTTCGTCCAATAAATGTTTGTCTACAACACAAGTATTCAGCCCTACTGGGAGATACTTGCATTAATAGGAAAGTACAAATATACAATTTATTTCCGGTCTGTGATCGTTACCCTATGCTATAGTCATTGAGATCGCCTTTCGTGGAAGACACTACTGCAATAGCCAATTTTTTAGTTGGCTGCGTGGCAGTGTACCAAGCGTTCGGCTTCTCGTGGCAAGGCGCGGTGCCACTGAGTACGGGTTCGATCCCACTTCGGACCATATATTGTTCTTCGTTTTTTTCTATTGTTGTTTGTCTGTCAATTTTTCCGAGTGCTAACACATACTTCTTTGTTCTATTATTCCCTATTATCGCCTCGGAAGTTCCCCATATAATAATATTTATGTATTATTATTTGTACCCAGTATATAACCACTGGGAACTACTATTCGTGCTGTTTCGTCCAATAAATGTTTGTCTACAACACAAGTATTCAGCCCTACTGGGAGATACTTGCATTAATAGGAAAGTACAAATATACAATTTATTTCCGGTCTGTGATCGTTACCCTATGCTATAGTCATTGAGATCGCCTTTCGTGGAAGACACTACTGCAATAGCCAATTTTTTAGTTGGCTGCGTGGCAGTGTACCAAGCGTTCGGCTTCTCGTGGCAAGGCGCGGTGCCACTGAGTACGGGTTCGATCCCACTTCGGACCATATATTGTTCTTCGTTTTTTTCTATTGTTGTTTGTCTGTCAATTTTTCCGAGTGCTAACACATACTTCTTTGTTCTATTATTCCCTATTATCGCCTCGGAAGTTCCCCATATAATAATATTTATGTATTATTATTTGTACCCAGTATATAACCACTGGGAACTACTATTCGTGCTGTTTCGTCCAATAAATGTTTGTCTACAACACAAGTATTCAGCCCTACTGGGAGATACTTGCATTAATAGGAAAGTACAAATATACAATTTATTTCCGGTCTGTGATCGTTACCCTATGCTATAGTCATTGAGATCGCCTTTCGTGGAAGACACTACTGCAATAGCCAATTTTTTAGTTGGCTGCGTGGCAGTGTACCAAGCGTTCGGCTTCTCGTGGCAAGGCGCGGTGCCACTGAGTACGGGTTCGATCCCACTTCGGACCATATATTGTTCTTCGTTTTTTTCTATTGTTGTTTGTCAATTTTTCCGAGTGCTAACACATACTTCTTTGTTCTATTATTCCCTATTATCGCCTCGGAAGTTCCCCATATAATAATATTTATGTATTATTATTTGTACCCAGCATACTCCGTATGTTAGTATCTCCCACAGCTGTTCTCTGTTTACTCTGTCGAATGCTTTTTCCTGGTCAATGAAGGCTATGTATAAGTTTTGATTGTGTTCTGTCATTTTTTCTGCAAGCTGTTTTAATGTGAATAGTGCGTCAGTACATCCTCTGTTTTTTCAGAACCCCATTTGAGAATCGCTTAACTGTAGTTCTCAGCCTGGTCTCAGCCTTTTTTTCCCAAGATTTTGGCGTATAGTTTTCCTACATGGCTGAGAAGAGCCATTGCACTCCTGTTTCTCTTGCTGCTATTATTTCTATTGGTATGTTGTCTATCCCCGGTGCTTTATTTCTTGGTGCATATTTGATTACTTCTTCGATTTCCTCTTTCATGATGTTGAGTTCAGTATTTGTGAGTTCTGGCGTGATTTTTGTTGTCTTATTGGTAGTTGGTATGTTTAACAGGTCTTCAAAATATTCTTTCCATCTCTGTTGCATACGTTGGTTATTTGATATTGGCTGTCCATCTTTGTCATTTATCAGCTCAGTAGGATCATGGTTTTCTTTTCTCGCTCTTGTGGCTTTTACTGCTTTGTAGAAATCTCTTGTGGCTGTCTTGAAGTCCCTGCTCATGTTTTATCCGAATTCTTTTAAGTTCTTTTGCTTAGCTTCTTTGATCAAAATTTTAACTCTTTTTCGAACTAAGGCATATTTTTCTTGGTTCTTGTTCTCCCTCCAATTTTTAAACAGTTTCTTCTTTTCTCTAATTGCTTCTTTGATTGTTTCGTTCCACCACGGGGTGCTCTTTTTCCCTTCTCTTGTTCTTAGCTTCGTTCCACAAACTGTTTTAGAAATGTTGGTTACTGTTTTCTTAAATTGTTTCCACTCTTCTTCTACTGTGTATACTTCGTTAGGGAGTTTCTTGAATTCCTGTTAGTTTTTCTTCTAGGGTTTTCCTTGTTTCTTGATCTTTTAATTGTTTTATTTTTATTGTCTGTTCTTTTCGCTTCTTTTGTTTGTTTTCGTATATTCTCTTTATTTTTGGCTGTCTTAGTGTGATCATAACCATCTTGTGATCCATGTCAGCTGTAATATTAGGGATTACTCTACTGTCGGTCACTCTTTTCTTGTTCTGTTTTCTTGTTAGTATAAAATTTATCTGGCTTCTGCATGTTGTGTCATTCCATTTGTACCAGGTGTATACTTGCGACTCTCTGTGTTTGAAGAATGTGTTGGTGATAAATAAATCATTTTCATTGCATAGTTCCAGCAGTCTGCTTCCATTTTTGTTTATTTCAGCTGTTTTATCGCCAAAGGGTTTTAAGATATCACTGTTCTCACTGTTGCGTTTCCCAAGCCTTCCATTAAAATCTCCCATCACTAACATGTCGTCGCTTTCGTCAATTTTGTTAATGATTTCACTCAGTTTGTCGTAGAATTCTTCGCTGTCTCTTTCATTGTTGTTGCATGGTGCATAGCTTTGAATGTAATTTGTTTTTCAATCGTCTTCTAGTAGTTTAGTTGTGATAATTCTTTCTGAATGGTATTTTATTTCTAGAATGTTCTTTGCGTGTTCTGGGTCGATGATGAAACCTACTCAGTGTGTTGCTCTTTCTGTGTTGTCGACTCCTGAGAATATTTTCGTGTAGTTCATGTGTGTTTTCTTTATCTGTTGTCCTTTTACTCTGGTGTCCGCTAATCCTAGTATTTTAATTTTCCTTTTTATCATTTCTTCTATAAGTTCGACTTCTTTATTTTTTTTTATCCCGCATATATTTATCGTTGCTACTTTATGTTTATCTATCTCCATCTTCTGTGTATTTCTCTGAGCATAAAACATTTATCCCTTACCGACCTGCTGAGTCAGTCGTAAGTTAAGGGCTTAACTTAAGAAAAACACACGTTGGGGGTTTAGCCCGACTGATGTTTCCCCCCACGTGTTTGATCGCTAAGGTCTCACATGCGATCATTTACGATCTAAATTTAAAACTTTAGCTGTTTACATTTTAAAAAGCACTTATTAGTTCTTATCCAGCTCCTTGGTAGAAAACTTTACACAACTTTTCGAAAATTATAATTCGTTGGAAACACTATATTCAATCCCTTTAATCACACAAACTACACTCCGAAAATAAAACAACCGCCATCTTGGTCGTCATTTTGACTGTACCAGAAGGGGAATATGATTGTAATCAATAATTAAGGAAGTTGGGATGAAGATGATTGTAACCAATAATTAGGGAAGTTGGGAAGATGATTGTAATCAATAATTAGGGAAGTTGGGAAGATGATTGTAACCAATAATTAGGGAAGTTGGGAAGATGATTGTAACCAATAATTAGGGAAGTTGGGGAGATGATTGTAACCAATAATTAGGAAAGTTGGGAAGATGATTGTAACCAATAATTAGGGAAATTGGGAAGATGATTGTAACCAATAATTTGGGAAGTTGGGAAGATGATTGTAACCAATAATTAGAGAAGTTGGGATGAAGATGATTGTATTCAATAATTAGGGAAGTTGGGATGAAGATGATTGTAACCAATAATTAAGGAAGTTGGGATGAAGATGATTGTATTCAATAATTAGAGAAGTTGGGATGAAGATGATTGTAACCAATAATTAGGGAAGTTAGGATGAAGATGATTGTAACCAATAATTAGAGAAGTTGGGATGAAGATGATTGTAACCAATAATTAGAGAAGTTGGGATGAAGATGATTGTAACCAATAATTAAGGAAGTTGGGATGAAGATGATTGTAACCAATAATTAGAGAAGTTGGGATGAAGATGATTGTAACCAATAATTAGAGAAGTTGGGATGAAGATGATTGTAGCCAATAATTAGAGAAGTTGGGATGAAGATGATTGTAGCCAATAATTAGAGAAGTTGGGATGAAGATGATTGTAACCAATAATTAGAGAAGTTGGGATGAAGATGATTGTAACCAATAATTAGAGAAGTTGGGATGAAGATGATTGTAGCCAATAATTAGCGAAGTTGGGATGAAGATGATTGTATTCAATAATTTGAGAAGTTGGGATGAAGATGATTGTAACCAATAATTAGGGAAGTTGGGATGAAGATGATTGTAACCAATAATTAGGGAAGTTGGGATGAAGATGATTGTAACCAATAATTAAGGAAGTTGGGATGAAGATGATTGTAACCAATAATTAGAGAAGTTGGGATGAAGATGATTGTATTCAATAATTAGAGAAGTTGGGAGGAAGATGATTGTAACCAATAATTAAGGAAGTTGGGATGAAGATGATTGTGTTCAATAATTAGAGAAGTTGGGATGAAGATGATTGTAACCAATAATTTGAGAAGTTGGGATGAAGATGATTGTATTCAATAATTAGAGAATTTGGGATGAAGATGATTGTAACCAATAATTAGAGAAGTTGGGATGAAGATGATTGTATTCGATAATTTGAGAAGTTGGGATGAAGATGATTGTAACCAATAATTGGGGAAGTTGGGATGAAGATGATTGTAACCAATAATTAGGGAAGTTGGGATGAAGATGATTGTAACCAATAATTAAGGAAGTTGGGATGAAGATGATTGTAACCAATAATTAAGGATGTTGGGATGAAGATGATTGTATTCAATAATTAGAGAAGCTGGGATGAAGATGATTGTAACCAATAATTAGGGAAGTTGGGATGAAGATGATTGTAACCAATAATTAGAGAAGTTGGGATGAAGATGATTGTAACCAATAATTAAGTAAGTTGGGATGAAGATGATTGTAACCAATAATTAGAGAAGTTGGGATGAAGATGATTGTAACCAATAATTAAGGAAGTTGGGATGAAGATGATTGTAACCAATAATTAAGGAAGTTGGGATGAAGATGATTGTAACCAATAATTAGAGAAGTTGGGATGAAGATGATTGTATTCAATAATTTGAGAAGTTGGGATGAAGATGATTGTAACCAATAATTAGGGAAGTTGGGATGAAGATGATTGTAACCAATAATTAAGGAAGTTGGGATGAAGATGATTGTAACCAATAATTAGAGAAGTTGGGATGAAGATGATTGTAACCAATAATTAGAGAAGTTGGGATGAAGATGATTGTAACCAATAATTAGAGAAGTTGGGATGAAGATGATTGTAACCAATAATTAAGGAAGTTGGGATTGCATGGTCACATCTCCCCCATCAGTGTACCAGTGGTCTTGGAAAACTTTTGACAAGAACACCATATTCCCCTTACTTAACATTGAACCATTTACTATTTTTGTTCTTTCCATTAATAAAATGATAGCAACATATATTTCTGGACAGAAAACATGAGATTTATTAGTTATTTTTACATTTAGCATTATCCAAAGTGAGTGCTTATTAATTATTCAGATGCAAGTTCTGATTATGTTAAAGTAAGGGGAGAGAAGCAGGCAAAGTCTGGGAAGCTTTCTTATTTTGAATATAACATTGTGGGTGGTTTATAATTAATGCTTCATGTAGGTGGTACTCATTGAGAGCTTGTTTGTTTGTTGTTTGTTGTATGTTCAATCTTCACATTGTAAACAAACTGTGTGGTCTATTCTTGTATTAAATATGTTTGTGTGGTTTATTCTTGGCAGCTTCAACTCAGAGCTGTTCTTTCACATGAAGTTTTTGTTTTGATAGCTTCAACTCAGAGCTGTTCTTTCACATGAAGTTTTTGTTTTGATAGCTTCAACTCAGAGCTGTTCTTTCACATGAAGTTTTTGTTTTGATAGCTTCAACTCAGAGTTGTTCTTTCACATGAAGTTTTTGTTTTGATAGCTTCATAGGTTGTTTATCTGTGCTTCATAACTTCCAACTTAATTCAATATTTTGTATGAAGACAGAAACTATTGCAACCAGTTGGTCTTTATCGTTTTATATCTGTAAAAAAAAAAGGCAGCTCCTAAAAACATCAGAAAGAAACGATCAACATTTTTCGAGCACATCATGAGAAGAGGAAAGTTGGAATACTTGGTTACAACTGGCAAAATAATAGGAAAGAGAGATCATGGACGACAAAGAGAGAAAATACTGGATAGCATGGTGTCATGGCATGGAAAACAGTCAACAACAGAACTGATACGATGCATTTAGATAGAAGATTGTGGAAGGACATGATCGCCTACGCCAACCGGTATGCTACATGATGATGATGATGATATCTGTAAAGTCTGTACCTGATGCTGTGTGTATGTCCTGCAAGCTCTCATTCTTCATGAGTACACATTAGCTAGCCATATATTTACGCTTACTTATGGCTTGTCACATATCTATTAATATACTTATGTACGGCTTATGATTTTCATCAATTTTTTATATTTTTTCCTCCCACTGTCTTTAATCTCACTCATATGTAGTTTATAAATATAATTCTTATACATACAGTTATTATGAGTGCCTAAACATGAAGTCAAACCTTAGAGCTCATACATTAACAAACTGATTGAGGCGCATGTGTTGCTATTCCACAAGACTTTATGACCTCTTAGGTAGATGGTCATGAAGGAATGTTAAAAGTGAAGCAGAAAAGCAGTTTGTGGAGTAGAAATATAGGATTTGACATGAAATATAGGATTTGACATGAAATATAGGATTTGACATGAAATATAGGATTTGACATGCAGAAATATGAAGTATTAGTTAATACCACAGTTTTTCCAAAAGTAAATAAATGTGCTTCTCACAGGGACACATCTCAACACCAAATCTGAACCCAGTTGTCATTATTCTGACATTTCTTGTATATTTTGTTTTCATTGTTTGCTTGCTTTTTTCATCTTTTCTTGTGTGGACAATTTTTTTTATTTTTTGGCAGAGCAGTGGTTCCCAAACCATAATTTGTGTGCAGATTCCAGTTTGTTGCATAAACTTACAAATAGTTGATTCCACAAACTTACAAATAGTTGATTCCATAAACTTACAAATAGTTGATTCCATAAACTTACAAATAGTTGATTCCATAAACTCATCCTTACAGTTTCCCTTTACTCCACAAACTTACCCTAACAATATTCCATGACTCCACAACCTAACTCTAACAATATTCCATGACTCCACAACCTAACCCTAACAATATTCCATGACTCCACAAACTTTACCTAACAATATTCCATGACTCCACAACCTAACCCTAACAATATTCCATGACTCCACAATCTAACCCTAACAATATTCCATGACTCCACAACCTCACCCTAACAATGTTCCATGACTCCACAACCTAACCCTAACAATATTCCATGACTCCACAATCTAACCCTAACAATATTCCATGACTCCACAATCTAACCCTAACGATATCCATGACTCCACAAACCCATTCTTCCTGCCCCCTATTTATGCCTGGTAAAGGTACTTGCTCTGATCAGCTGATCATGTAAGCTAAAAATTCAAGATGGACATGTACACAGTTTAAGATCACACTAAACTACAAAGTTTTGTTTTCCTCTCTGGCTGAAGACAACACATAGAACAGAAGTCATAGCTCTCCACAACTTCTTGTTGCTGGTCCTTGTAGGTCTTGGTTGTTTTTTAGTCCCCTGGTAGAGCATAAACACTGGGCTATAAGGCGGCAATTGTTATTTTAGCGAATTTTTTAGATGAACTGAAACAGATATGGCAATGTCAGCAGCATTATATAAACATTAACTGTTTTTATAGCGAGAAGGTGGGGCAGATTGTGTAGACGGAAGTCTAGAATGTAGGTTAGACACACTGGACATTTTGGCAGTGGGCGAGGTTCTGATACGTCATTATAAGGGTCTCATTTGCATCATCATGACCTAGGTCATATCTGCTTAAGAGCATGCCCGATCAGCTGTGCAGACGACACTGATATCAGGACTTGCAGTAAACTTGCAACACAATACATCTAATTAATCTCCCTTTAAGGTTGGACAATTGAGAGAAGAAGTCAACAGGCAGACGCAGAGGTACTGTCAGTTAAACACCTTTACAGCCTATACTTTGTGACCGTTTCAAGTCACAGTGAACATTCTGTAATGTCATAGGCCAAACTGCCACTGATAGATCACACCCTAAACTTGTGTAATGAGCTGCTTTCCATTCAAGTACCATTGCACTTGTGACAGCTCTTTTGTAAACATTCCCATTGCTTTCTAGCATCTCCCTTCCAATCCTCTGTGTAACCTCCACTCCCCATATCTGGTCATATACAAGATGTCAGAGCTTTCCCCATATCTGGTCATATAAGAGTTGTCCCCATATCTGGTCATAGACAAGATGTCAGAGTTTGCCTCATATCTGGTTGTACACAAGATGTCAAAGTTTGGGAACCACTGTGCTAGTTTTTTTATTTGCATGCTTTCCACTTAGAGGTTAGCTGTGCTTCAAGCTAGTAGCACACACAAACACTTGGGACTGTCCATGAAGGCTGGTGCCTCCAGTGTTATTCTGGGTCTAACCATTCTACTTTTATTGATTCTTCTTTCTCTGTATCCATTGTCTTTTTTGCTATATTGCTTCCTTTATTCTTCTCTTCACTTTTTCCTTTTCAGAATCTTTCTCTGTCATTCTCTGACCTCTGTCAATCTCTGACCTCTATCATTCTCTCACCTCTCTCATTCTCTCACCTCTCTCATTCTCTCACCCCCTCTCATTCTCTCACCTCTCTCATTCTCTCACCCCTCTCATTCTCTCACCCCCTCTCATTCTCTCACCTCTCTCATTCTCTCACCCCTCTCATTCTCTCACCTCTCTCATTCTCTCACCCCCTCTCATTCTCTCACCTCTGTCATTCTCTCACCTCTCTCATTCTCTCACCTCACTCATTCTCTCACCCCTCTCATTCTCACACCCCTCTCATTGTCTCACCTCTCTCATTCTCTCACCCCTCTCATTCTCACACCCCTCTCATTGTCTCACCTCTCTCATTCTCTCACCCCTCTCATTCTCACACCCCTCTCATTGTCTCACCTCTCTCATTCTCACACCCCTCTCATTGTCTCACCTCTCTCATTCTCTCACCCCTCTCATTCTCACACCCCTCTCATTGTCTCACCTCTCTCATTCTCTCACCTCTCTCATTCTCTCACCTCACTCATTCTCTCACCCCTCTCATTCTCACACCCCTCTCATTGTCTCACCTCTCTCATTCTCTCACCCCTCTCATTCTCACACCCCTCTCATTGTCTCACCTCTCTCATTCTCTCACCTCTCTCATTCTCTCACCTCACGCATTCTCTCACCCCTCTCATTCTCACACCCCTCTCATTGTCTCACCTCTCACATTCTCTCACCCCTCTCATTCTCACACCCCTCTCATTGTCTCACCTCTCTCATTCTCTCACCCCTGTCATTCTCTCACCCCTGTCATTCTCTCACCTCTGTCATTCTCTCACCTCTCTCATTCTCTCACCTCTCACATTCTCTCACCTCACATTTTCTCACCTCTCTCATTGTCTCACCTCTCACATTCTCTCGCCTCTCTCATTCTCTCACCTCTCTCATTCTCTCACCTTTCTCATTCTCTCACCTCTCTCATTCTCACATTCTCTCACCCCTCTCATTGTCTCACCTCTCTCATTCTCTCACCTCTCTCATTCTCTCACCTCTCACATTCTCTCACCTCTCTCATTCTCTCACCCCTCTCATTCTCTCACCTCTCTCATTCTCTCGCCCCTCTCATTACCTACAAATTCCTTGTTGTTTCAGTGCTCTGTCACTTTCATCTTATTATTACTTCTTCCTACCTAGTCATCTCTCACTATAAGTACTATACATCTCACTATCTATATCCCTCTCACATTATATCTACTGTCTCTCAACCTTCTTTTTGCCTTTATTTTTGATTTCGCTCAGTTTATCCCCAAAATATTTTAAATTGTAGTAAAAACTATGTCTAAAATAACGACAACTGACAATATCTACCTTTAACTATAGTTCAGTCATGTTAATATTTAGTTATTTTAAAAGTAAAAATCAAGGTTTTAAAAATCTGGGTACACCTCTGATTTTGAACTTGGGTCTGCCCTGAATGACTGAAGCATTTGCTGACCATGTGTTGTGTGTCGTCATACTAGATGGGATGGTTATTGTGCTGGGAGCCACCAATGATCAACTAGATCAAACAGCTGACATTGGTTGGACAAGATAAGCATATAATCAAGGGCAATTAAGTCTCATGGTCATAGAGTCAATGGAGACAGCCAGTCATGAGAAGAAACTGGTCATAGAGAGAGGCACACAGGCAGATGGAGTGAATTGTCAAAGTTGCATAATGTGTGATACAGAGACTTCAAGCTGAGAATATGTTGAGAAATTAGAACTAAAAGTGGCTTTCTAGTCAGCCTATCAGATAACTAGTGTGAGAGCCCAATGTGCTACATTCTATATCGATTCATTACCAACATAATGAATTATGAAAGAACATGTTGACATTTCCATCTAATCAGGCGGTAGCCTAGTCTCAGAGAAGTGAATTTATGATTCTTTATAGTAGAAACAGTAGATATGGTGGATGTCAAGACAAGTTTCTAGTTGAGTATAGATGTGAGTGTAGTTGCATTCATGATTCTTTATTGTAGAAACAGTAGATATGATGAATTTCTAGTTGAGTATAGATGTGAGTGTAGTTGCATTCATGATTCTTTATTGTAGAAACAGTAGATATGATGAATTTCTAGTTGAGTATAGATGTGAGTGTAGTTGCATTCATGATTCTTTATTGTAGAAACAGTAGATTTGGTGGATGTCAAGACAAGTTTCTAGTTGAGTATAGATGTGAGTGTAGTTGCATTCATGATTCTTTATTGTAGAAACAGTAGATTTGGTGGATGTCAAGATGAGTTTCTAGTTGAGTATAGATGTGAGTGTAGTTGCATTCATGATTCTTTATTGTAGAAACAGTAGATATGATGAATTTCTAGTTGAGTATAGATGTGAGTGTAGTTGCATTCATGATTCTTTATTGTAGAAACAGTAGATATGATGAATTTCTAGTTGAGTGTAGATGTGAGTGGAGCTTAACAATGTTTAGACATACTGATTGTTGAGAAATGTATTAATTCCTTGAGTCACAGGCCATTATGTGACGTATCAAAGACTACCCATTAGTATTTGTGCAAGGCAGGTTGTATTTGTATTCAGTCACTGTTGTGCAAACAACTACACCTCAGATCAAGAAATAGATTATAATCAACACACTCAAAAAAAAAACATAATACAAAACTTGAGAAATAATTCAACGTTTTGTGCATATTTTCATAAATAGTTTTGATAATAAAAATAGATGAGGCAGACTTAAGACTGAAGTGGGCTGATAACATTAAAAGGTGGACAGGTAAACCTCTGATAATGTGCATCATCAAGACAAGAGATAGAGTAAGATGGCACCCAATGAATGAATGAATAAAAGCTAGACATGAAAACATAACATTTGTTTCTTGATACTAAACATGAGATCTAGTTGTGTTTATAACAAGCAAAAATCAGCCGCATGAGAATTCAATGTTAACATGATGTTATCATTTATTGTCTTTAAACGTTTAGCACTGAAATAGTGTTTGCTTTCTTTACGTTGTTGTTGCTCTTAGCTTGACTTTTATGTTTTGCCTGTTTTCTGCTTTTCCTGGGATGACTTCTATTTATGAATTCTGACACCTTCATAATGCAAATGTCATATTGAATTATAATAAGCTGTCCCTACGAGCCAATGAAATATTGAGATTAACTCTGACAATGATTGACATTTCTCTAATAATCTTGAAAGCCTGGAGTTATTAGCTTACAACTTGCTATGTTGACAGGATGAAGAGCTTGGAAGCTGACGCAGTCCAGGCCCAGGCAGTCATCGCCAAGGCTCAAGAGATGTCGAGGGAGTCGTCATCGGGTCTACACACTGTTGACATCACTTTTGCTGGTGAGGTTTTTTTTTTTAAGTTTTATTTAATGGAAATATTCATCATCATCGAGTGCCTTCTCCGCAACGAAGGTCGGCTATCATAGAGCGCCATTCTGCTCTGTCTCTTGCTTTGATGGTGCAGGTTGTCATAGGCTGATTTGTCCATCTTTTGATGTTACTCGTCCATGTTAGTCTTGGTCTGCCTCTGCCAATGGAAATATTATTGACATTAAAAAAGGGAAGTAATATTTGTATTAACTTTTTCCCTTTCCGTTTATTTTGCTAGTTTGAGCTGAATCATCTGAATTACGTGTGTGAATTATCTAATGTCACCATTATAAAAATATACAAACTTAAATTGTCTTTTTAAATATATCATATCATATATCAAATTGGGAGCCGCGATAGCTCAGTGGTTAGTGAACTGGACTACCACAGACAAGGGGTAGGGTTCGATCCCAACCGACGGCTTCCGGGTTCACCCAGCCTTAAATGGGTACCGGATTTTTTTCTGGGAAAGTAAAGCAGCACGGGCATAATACTGACAACATTACCCCAAAAATCATGTGCTGAAGGTCTGTAAAATATAGGGTCACTAACACCATATTTCCCTATACGCCACTTGGTGTGACGGGGGTACATTACTTTTTTTTTACTATATATCAAATTAATGAGGGAATATTGCACGACATGAAATTATTATTTGTGTGACATTAAATCATTAAAATCAGTATTTAAAAAGTGAAGGAAGAGGAAAATGAAAGTTGAAAAATTGAAAATGGATACATGAGTTTATGGGTCTAAATAAATTTTCAATGAAATCATTTGCATATTTTATTTCATGTGTTATTTTTGTGTTAACTACATCCAATTATAATTATGCCTTTACTAGATGAGTATCACACTCTAAATATTTCATATAATAGTGGTACTCTCTAAATATTTCATATAATAGTGGAATTCACATTTTATATGGGCACCGTATACATTTTTTTAAATGTAGAAAATTTAATGTCCTGTGACCTACACTTAATCATCAGATGAAATATCTATATATCATCATCAGGTACCGTGCCTGCTGGTGTAGGTGATCATGTCTCTCCACAACTTTTGATCTCAACAGTTATTTATCATTGCTGTTGTTGACCTTCTGCCAAGATATTCTCTAAAGCTGTTTTGTATCTTTTCTCTTTGCTTCCCTCTATCTCTTTGTCCCTTGATTTTTCTATTTGTCACAATATACTCTATTAATATGTATACTATAATATACACAAACTATTTATTTATGTTTACAAAAATTGAATTAGTTTTGAATACTTGCTGCTCATTAAATAATTTTCTAGAACTAACTACATCAGATGTGCCACGCCCAGAAACCATTTTCTGAATAATAAATATGTATATTATAAGTATATATATATAATAAATAATGTATGTTTTTGGTACGTCCATTTTGAAATAACAACATGCATTTAACACAAGGCTTTAAAAAAAATAAACTGGATAATCAGATAGGTGGAGAACTCTCCTATGCACTGGAGGTCAGTGTAAATATCAAAATAAAGTGAAACAAACAAATTTGAACATTATCGCAACATATTGAAAGAGTGAATGTTGGGTAGACTAGGACATGCTACAGCAATGGAGTGAGCAATACTGGGAAGGGAAAAAGTTAAAGCAGGAAGTGTTATTTATTATAATGATGTGCGTATTGTTTATAATGAGGATGACATATTGTTTTGTTTGCCGTGCCAGCATTATGTGTCTAACTAAGCCCCAAAGGACTGAATTTTATGTGAATGTGACTTTTTCCCTTTTCAGCATTTTCAAACCAGCAGCCATGAGTTCAGTTGTCCCTCGCCATAAAGTTAAAAAAAAAGCAAAGATCCCCCGTCACGCCAAGTGGTGTATAAAGAATATGGTGTTAGTGACCATAAATTTTACAAACCTTCAGCACATGATTTTTGGGGTAATGTGGTCAGTATTACGCCCGTGCTGCTTTAATTTCCCAGAAAAAAATCAGGTACCTATTTAAGGCTGGGTGAACCCGGAAGCCGTAGGTTAGGATCGAACCCAACCCCTTGTCCATTGTAGTCTAGTTCACTAACCACTGAGCTATCGCAGCTCCCTTGTCTTCATTTTTCATCATTGATAACTTTGATGTTTTGGGTAGATTTTTACTACCAATTTTCTCCTGGCTTTGGCCATTTAAAAAAAAAAAATTATTATTTATTTTTTTTTTTACCAACTCTTCTCTATTTCTGACTGCCAAGGATTCCTTTAATGTATGCAGAGTGCACTCAGTTGCTGCTCCTGCTTTTTGCTGTTATCTGAGAGGGCTAGAAATTGGATTTCACTTCCCATTGACTTGGGGAGGGCAAAGCCACAAAAAGAAACACACACCCACCCACCCAATCGTTTTTAACCTTCTTGTCCAGAAGCCAGCATCTTACCTCTAGAACACCCAGCCACCTGCTGTTATTTGTACTAAAGCTGGAAATTGCTGTTTATCATGTTATGAAGAAGCTAAAGGGCTGAAACACTTACTTGACGGGGAGGCTACTTCTGATGATCAGATTGCCTCCTGCTGCGAAGCTCTATATTTAGTTTCCTATTACTATTAGTTACTTTTCATCATACTGGTAGGGGATTTTCGTGTGTGTGTGTGTGTGTGTACATGAGTAGTACATCATATAGATCATAGGCAAAATCATATAGACACCATCTTATAGATGGTGGCAGAGCGGGTACAGAGAGAGCCAGGAATAATGATACAATCCCAATAAAGAGAATGTTTTCTGATTGAAATATTTCACATGCTCCCCAAATTCAACTTCAGAAGGAAATCATGATGGTTGGAACCATTTTGTGTTGGTTAATTTATTTCTTATAACCGGAACAATAACCTCAGAACTTGCTCTATTGAAAACTGGAAATGTCCAGCACAGCAAATATTGTCAGTTAGGTTCTCTTAGGAAAGACCTAGAAATGATGGGGAAAAATTACAATAAATATACTTGTCTTGCGCCTGTTTTATATACCTGTTTGTTGTCTACCTATACTGATCATGTACCACAATGCTTCCCACAGATGATGATCAGACCCACCATCCCAATCATAACGGAGATTCCAGGGTAGGTAACAAATCTATGACACTCATGGTTATTCGTGTGAATTCATTATTCTGTCTTGTCTTGTCAGTATTCTTCTTCTACCTTTTTAGCTCCCAGTGGAACATAGGTCTTCAACAAACACTTTCCAAGTCATTCTGTTTTTTTGCCATTCTTTTAAGATCATTCCATGTCTTCCCCATCATCTTCATCTCTGCTTCTATCTGTCTTTTCCAAGAATTCCTTGGCCTTCCTCTTTGTCTTTTCTCCTGGGGATTCCAAAAAAGGGCCTGTTGTTTAATACTCTCAGTTGGCTTCTGTAGTGTGTGTCCTATCCAGCGCCATCGTCTTCGCTGTATCTCTTTATCCACTGGTATTTGACTGGTACATTTCCATAATTCTATGTTAATGATTTTGTCCTGCCATTTCCATCCTTTTATTCTGCGTAAGCATCCATTAATGAAAGTCTGTATCTTCGTGATTGTCAATTTTGTTGTTCTCAATGTTTCACAGCCATATAATAGGACCGACTTAACATTTCAGTGGAAAATTTTTATTTTTGTATTTAACCTAATTTCTTTGGATTTCCATGTTTCCCAGTGCAATGAAAGCTCCTCTTGCTTTTGATATCCTTATTTTGGTATCATTTTCTGTTCCTCCCTCTTTATCTATATTACTGCCCAGATATATGTAAGATTGTACGTCTAGTAGAGGTATTTCTGCTAGTTTTATTTGGTTATTGCCAGCTGTATTAATTCTCATAATTTTGGTCTTATCTCTATTAATCTTCAGTCCTTGCTGTTGTGATCTCTCATCAAGTATGCTCATTTTATCCTGCATCTGTTGATGGCTGTGTGATAGGAGAGCTATGTCATCAGCAAAGTCTAAATCATCAAGTTGTTTGGTCAGTGACCACTGGATCCCATTTCTGTTGTTTTGAGTTATTTTCATTACCAAATCTATGGCCAGTAGAAAGAGAAATGGAGATAGAAGGCATCCCTGCCTTACTCCTGTTCTTATTTCAAATGCTTCTGTAAGCTGTCCTTCATGCACCACACTACATTTCATTCCTTCATACATTGTTTTTATCAGGTTAATAAACTTTATGGGGATTTCGTAATGACTAAGCAACTTCCAAAGCATTCTTCTGTCTAAACTATCAAATGCCTTTTCGTAATCTATGAATCCAATATAAAGTGGGGATTTTAGTTCTAAATTTTGTTCAACTATTATACGTAGAGTAGTTATTTGATCAGCACATGATCTGTTTTTCCTAAAACCTGCTTGTTCATCTCTCAAATGTTTTTCTATGGCCTCTTTTAGTCTCTCCAGAATGATTCTGTTTAATATTTTTCCTCGCACTGATAGTAGCATAATTCCCCTCTAATTTGTGCACTCCTGTAAACTTCCTTTCTTTGGTAGTTTGATCATATAACCTTCTAGTCTTTAGGTATTTCTTCCCTCTCCCAAATTTAATCTAATAGATTATGTAACATCTTGGTAGAGGTGTTAATATCTGCTTTGATGGCTTCCGAAGGAATTTCATCTGGTCCTGTGGCTTTACCATTTTTTAATAGTTTGATGGCTTTCATTATTTTTTCTTCTTTGCTTGGTTTTCCATAGTTAGTGTGTAACCCTTCTTCTGCAGGTAATATATCTGGAGGATTATTTGAGCTGTGTCTGTTCAAAAGTTCTTCAAAGTACTCTTTCCATTTCGTGTCAGTATGTCATGTACATATGTTGTAATATTTTCTCTTCAGACTTGTAAGTCTTTGAGTTCAATGCAGCAGGAAGTCGATGTCTGGGAGTCATGACCCAGGCAGGTCTACCTCCCCTAGAGCATCAAGAAGCTAAAGGGTAAAAAAAAAGAACTTGCTTGAGGGGTCCACTTCTGATGATCAGACTCTCTCCTGCTGTGAAGCTCTGTATAAAGAGTTTCCTATTACTTATTACTATCATTAATCTGTTATTTTATTTGTATTTAGTCACTATTTTGTTTTTAGACTTAATTATATTAGTAATGTGTTATTTTATTTTTTATTTAGTCACAATTATTTTCTTCTTAGAGGGGGAAGAAAAAGACAAACTTTCCTTGTTTTTTTTTAAAGGGAACCTGTACACTTATCTATCACATGTTAATAAAAAAGAAAGTAAAGTACCCCCGTCACACCAAGTGGCATATATGGAATATGATGGCCATAAATTTTACAGACCTTCGGCACATGATTTTTGGGGTAATGTGGTCGGTATTACGCCCGTGCCGCTTTACTTTCCCAGAAAAAAATCCGGTACCCATTAAAGGCTGGGTGAACCCGTAAGCCGTCGGTTGGGATCGAACCCTACCTCTTGTCCTTTGTTGTCCAGTTCACTAACCACTGAGCTATCGCGGCTCCCTATCTATCACAAGTGGATATCAAAATTGAAACAATAGACTTGGAGACAGTTCAGGACTACAACTACCTTGGACATACTATAACCAGTGATGGAAAATGTACAACTGAAATAAACAAAAGAATAGGAATGGCAAAAAGTAATTTTAATGTCATGAAGAACATACTAACATCAAAACAAATAACACCAGGGCTAAAACTAAGAATAGCTAAATGTTATGTCTTCTCAACATTCCTATATGGTGCAGAAACATGGACATTAGATAGGAAAACAGAACAGAATTGAAGCCTTTGAAATGTGGATATATAGAAGAATAAGTAGAATTGGATGGAAAGAAAGAAAACAAACGATGAAGTCTTAATACAACTACAAATGGAAAGAGAACTACTAAACAATTCAAACAAGACAAATGCGATTTTTGGGCCATGTTAAAAGACACAACAGCCTACTAAAAGTAATCCTGGAGGGGAAAATACAAGGTAAAAGATTCAGAGGCTGACCAAGACTAACATAAACGAGTAACATCAAAAGATGGACAAACCAGCCTATGACAACCTGCACCATCAAAGCAAGAGACAGAGCAAGATGGCACTCGATGTTGAACCTGTACACCAAACCAAAAAAAAATTCATACAAAGAGGAAAAAAAGCGTATACATCAAATTTTAAAAAGTGTTTAATATTATAAATAATTTCCTAAAGGCTTATGTGACTGCAACATCTTTTTGATTTTGTGTTATCCCTCACCTACTTATGTCAAGCTGTTAAGATATCACAAGCAGGAGAAATTTTTCCAAACTGAACACTTGGTTTCATCATGGATTTACCTTCCCCTGGTCTCTGGGTAGTGGATTTGATGTCCAGCCCTCTCTGGATAGTGAGATCTGATGTCTAGCCCTCTCTGGGTAGTGAGATCTGATGTCTAGCCCTCTCTGGATAGTGAGATCTGATGTCTAGCCCTCTCTGGGTAGTGAGATCTGATGTCTAGCCCTCTCTGGGTAGTGAGATCCTATGTCTAGCCCACTCTGGGTAGTGAGATCCTATGTCTAGCACTCTCTGGGTAGTGAGATCTGATGTCTAGCCCTCTCTGGATAGTGAGATCTGATGTCTAGCCCTCTCTGAATGGTGAGATCTGATGTCTAGCCCTCTCTGGGTAGTGAGATCCCATGTCCAGCCCTCTCTGGGTAGTGAGATCCCATGTCTAGCTTTCTATGGGTAGTGAGATCCCATGTCTAGCCCTCTCTGGGTAGTGAGATACCAATGATGAATGCAACGTCCTGCAAAGGACTTACAAATCAATGTTGATGAATTTATTATTTCTTTATTTTCCTTGAAGTCAATATTCACTAAGTAGTCATGAGGTGTGTTCTTAGTCACATTGTCTATTCATGGAATTAATAACATTCATTGTTTGTAGAAATATTTCCCTCATGTTTGTTTTGTAACTTGTTGCCTTGCAGGTAGAAGTTAGTAGACAACAGATTTATGGAATGAAGCTGGGGGAGAGTCAGCATTGATGTTGATGGTAGGTCTTCATCTCATTGTCATGTTGTTGTTGTAATAATCAAAAATGGACACTGACATTAGTTTTAAAAGCAAATACCAAGTCTTGGAAATGATATCATTGAAGATTATATGTAGATGAGGCTGGGTAGTCTAGGGGTGCGGCGTTGGCCTCAGGACAGATTAACTCAGGCTGACCAAGACTAACCTGCACACACACACCCCCCCCCCCCCCCCCCCCCCCCCCATCTCTTAGTAGTGAGATCCGATATCTAGCCCTCTTGGATAGTGAGATCTGATGTCTAGCCCTCTCTGGATGGTGAGATCTGATGTCTAGCCCTCTCTGGATGGTGAGATCTGATATCTAGCCCTCTTGGATAATGGCAATAAACAGGAGGTCCTGTATGAACTTGTGCATATTAAAGTTCCTTTTGCAGTCAAATCGAAAAGAGTCGGCCATAAATATTACCACTGCCAGGGCAGGCAAAATTGTCAGAAAAAATACCTATCCACGCCGTTGGATCCCAGGCCATGTTTCAGAATTTATGCACGTGGGCCATGATTCTCCTTAGATATATTGTCGAGTGGAACATCAGAGCACCTATGAGTTTGTGCAGTGATGATGATCCTAGCAATCAACAAGATTATATGTAGAACAGACTTAGACTAGTACCTATTATTTTGATTTTGTGTTTGCCTATTTCTTCTACAAACTTATACAGAGAAAACTGAGCAGGATTATTGAGATCTCAGGATGATACATGAATATTTTGATATGTTTCCTTTGCAATCACAAGTAGAACTAAGTCTGGTGTCTGCTTTTTTTTAAATTTTGCACTTGTCAGATTTTTTTGTTTTTTTTTTCTTTTTCCGCACTCTATAATTCCAACTTACTTTCTTTGAAGAGACCACATCTGTTGATAGTTGTTATACTGTTGCTTGATCTGTTGATGATGCCTGATCATTTATCATTGAGGTCTATCCTATCATAATCCATTTTATTTTATTGAGCAGTTTATAATAAGCTGTTACATTGATTGAGAAATGAAAATTTTCTGAAAGAGGCAAAAGCAAAAAGAGAGCTAATTTCCAAAATGAATAATAATAATAAAAGAAGAAATAATCATCATTTTTTGGCCATGCAATGAGAAGGGAACAGCTGTAATATATTGTGACAACTGGAAAAATTGAGGGATGAAAAGAAAGAGGAAAGCAAAAAGAAACAATACCAGAAAAGCTTAAGATAATAGCTTGGCAGAAGGTCAACAACAGAAATGATAAATAAATGTTGAGATCAAAAGTTGTGGAGAGACATTATCACCTACGCCAGCAGGCATGGTTCTTGATGATGATGACACGGATTCATTGTCTTTATTTCTGCACCGAATGAGAATGTTGAGTAGATAAAACAATTTAACATGATCACAAATTATTCTTAGTTTTAGTCTTGGGTTATTCTCTGTTTGTAGTCAATATTTTATGTTAAAAATGCATTTTGCTTTCACCATTCTTTCATTTATTTCTGTCTCTCATCAACATCTTTAGGATAAATGAAGCTGTGTGCTGGTTTAGCAAAACTTTATCAACTCTTGTAGCTATTTTTGACACTTTTGATTATATGTGCTGATTTAAGGAAAATTGGATGTATCAATCCACTTTGCAATCTGACAGACATTGTTCACTGTTCTCATTGTGGCTGCTTATTGAAGTCCTGCTGGTTTTAGTTACTGTTTGCTTAGTGTCATCATCCTGCAACGTTCATATAGATTTATTTTGGTTTACTTGGAGTTGTTTTCCTGCAACGTTCATATAGATTTATTTTGGTTTACTTGGAGTTGTTTTCCTGCAACGTTCATATAGATTTATTTTGGTTCACTTGGAGTTGTTTTCCTGCAACGTTCATATAGATTTATTTTGGTTTACTTGGAGTTGTTTTCCTGCAACGTTCATATAGATTTATTTTGGTTTACTTGGAGTTGTTTTCCTGCAACATTCATATAGATTTATTTTGGTTTCCTTAATGTCATTGTCCACAGAGACAAGTGGCGAGATTTGATAAAATGAATTTAAAAGAATTGAAAACTGCTAGAGTGGAAATTTAGATAAGAGAGGGAGTATCTTGGTCTATGCCCTATTGGCCAGCTGTGGCTCGAAAGGTCGATAGATAGATAGTGTCATTGTCCTACAAATTTTGTATTAATTTTTTGTTTACTTGGAGTTGTTTTCCTGCACCATTTATATAAATTTATTTTTGTTTCCTTGGTGTCATTGTCCTGCAAATTTAATATTAATTTTGTTATTGTTTACTTGGTGGTATTGCCTTGCATGCAGCACAGAAATGAAAAACAAAAGCTCAGGCCAAAATAGCATTTAAGAAAATGAAAAACGTCTTGCGCAACAAGTTTGTGTCGATGGAAATGAGAAAGAGAGTTCATTGATGCTATAAATAACCAATTCTGACCTATTGAAGTGAATCACTGACAGCAGACAAATAAATTAAAAGACAATTAGAGACCACAGAGATGGGATTTCTCAGAAGAATGTTGAGAGTTCCCTGGACAGCTAAAAAGACCGATGAGGAAATTCTCAAAGAGGCCAACACAAAAAGGGAGCTCCTAAGAAACATCAGAAATAAAAAGTCAACAATTTTTGTACACATCTTGAGAAGAGGAAAGTTTGAATACTTAGTGACAACTGGCAAAATACAGGGAAAGAGAGAGAAGATACTAGATAGCTTGGTGCCATGACATGGAAAACAGTCAACAACAGATTTGATAACAATGCACTGTGGATATAAAATTGTGGAAGGAACACGATTGTCTGTGCCAACTGGTATGGCATATGATGATGATTGTCCTGCAACATTTGTTTTAATTTTTGTTGTTTACTTGGTGTTGTCCTGCAACATTTGTTTTAATTTTTGTTGTTTACTTGGTGTTGTCCTGCAACATTTGTTTTAATTTTTGTTGTTTACTTGGTGTTGTCCTGCAACATTTGTTTTAATTTTTGTTGTTTACTTGGTGTTGTCCTGCAACATTTGTTTTAATTTTTGTTGTTTACTTGGTGTTGTCCTGCAACATTTGTTTAATTTTTGTTGTTTACCTGGTGTTGTCCTGCAACATTTGTTTTAATTTTTGTTGTTTACTTGGTTATGGAAGGCTCCAGTATCACTGCAAACGAATTAAAATCCATAATTGCTGAACCGCCCATGCCAGTGGAATCATCCGAATTACTATCTCATTTCCCAAACAAAAAAAGGTAGCTGTAGTCCCCATCATAGCAGTCTCACCACATGCCAAAAGACATAAGGCGAAACCACACAGAAAGTGAACACAGCCATCTGTTCTCCATCATACAATATCATCATTCATCAAAATATTGAAAAACGATCAAAACCAATGAAACGAACAGCTCACTGTGTGCACAGAACACTTAACTCAGTAGCTTCTGCAACAAGCCGGACTTGGAATATGAGGAAACTGCAACAAGGAACACTTTTCAACATTTATTTTAACTTCCGCTGTTGACTTGGTGTCGTTGTCCTGCAACATTTATTTTAACTTCCGCCATTGACTTGGTATCGTTGTCCTGCAACATTTATTTTAACTTACGCTGTTTACTTGGTGTCATCCTGCAACATTTATTATTCCCATGTGCTGATATATTTTTGGTAACAAAGACTTAATAACGCTTTCTTTGACCAGGTCTGCTAGAGGCAAGCCACAATTTATGACTGAAATATATGAGCAGACATTTGTCCGGTAGAAGAAGTGTGTCACGCGGAGCTGTCTTATTGCTGGGAAAATCTTGCCACCAAATAGTTTGCTTCTTACCAACAAGATGGTGATGCCAACTGACTGTCGCAAGTGATACATGAGCCTGCACCACACTGAAGAGTTATCTAGAAAAGGCTAGCTCATAAATAACCGGATGATAATTACAAAGAGTCAACGATATCTGGTTGTTGGTTATCTTGTATACGAGCATGTCTCTGAGACATGAATTTTAACAAATGAGACTATAAACCCAGCTCTCTCCAGACAATTGTTTCTCCTTCAGAAAAACCATATTAAATCTGAACCTTTTCTCTCATATGTCGACACCTACCATTAGTATGAATGTGTACTCTACTCACATCTTTTGTTTCTAGGTGTGGTCCCTGCCAGCAAAATGGGTCTGTTTGTTAATTTTGGAGGATTTATTAACAAGGATGGTTATTTAGTGAATTTGGTGGTTGGATCACAAGTTTTATTTTTAGTCAAACACGCTTGACACATTAATTTTTCTTTTATGGTAAGAGTTTTCCCCCTTTACAATGTGACCATTTGTTTTTAATGTATAGACTTAACAATTAGGTTGTACAGCTACAAATAACAATCAAAAGTCAATTATTTTTGTTTATATAGTCGTTTGTTAATTTTTTAAATAACATTTTTATATTAGGCTCAAACTCCTTGTTAAAGATTCCCACTAAATTGGGACACAACTCTGTCCATAAGCTGTTTATTTACACTGTATCTTCTAGCAGTTATAACATTAGGACTGGCTGTTACAAGAGGACGGTTCACAAATATTTTTTGTTCATCTACCCAGGAGAAACAATACAGATAGTGAATTTGGCTTCATTGTTTTTTTTACTTTGAGTGAATACCTGGAGATTCTAAACATATTGTTTAGAGATCTGCTTCACTTAAGGATAAATAATTAAGAGGAAGGAAAATCTGAGCCCTAGACAGACCTAGAGTAGAAAGAAGTAACTACATTTGTATCAAATAGCAATGACTGAGACTTCCATAAGAAATAATCTACAACTTCTCTCCCTTGATACTCAAGAAGGCTTTAGAAGAGGATGTAGCATTTGATCAAACCACAGTAAAGACCTGACTGATTCATGTACATGACCTCAACAATTCAATTTTTTTGTCCTCCATTTTAATCTTGTGCAGCAAAAGCGTATCATTTCCTTAAATATCACTTAACACAACGTGTGATACCAGAAATTGTACATATTTGTTTGCACCATGTGGTTTCCCTGAAGTGGTTACATGTCTCTTGTATGCAATGTTTTTGTGTAAGTAAATCCTCAGAGATTAGCTTTCACCTTGCTTTTATTATTAATCAACCCACTTAATCTTATAACATGGTTTTAGACTCTTTTATCTTTTACCAGGGTCCACTCTGTGGTTATTTTCCTGACCTGTCTATAGATTATATTTTGTTTTTAAGATCTTAACGATTTCAATTATTAAACATCTGGGTCCTGTCCATGATTTATCTTAACGATTTCAATTATTAAACATCTGGGTCCTGTCCATGATTTATCTTAACGATTTCAATTATTAAACATCTGGGTCCTGTCCATGATTTATCTTAACGATTTCAATTATTAAACATCTGGGTCCTGTCCATGATTTATCTTAACGATTTCAATTATTAAACATCTGGGTCCTGTCCATGATTTATCTTAACAATTTCAATTATTAAACATCTGGGTCCTGTCCATGATTTATCTTAACGATTTCAATTATTAAACATCTGGGTCCTGTCCATGATTTATCTTAACGATTTCAATTATTAAACATCTGGGTCCTGTCCATGATTTATCTTAACGATTTCAATTATTATACATCTGGGTCCTGTCCAAGATTTATCTTAACGATTTCAATTATTATACATCTGGGTCCTGTCCATGATTTATCTTAACGATTTCAATTATTATACATCTGGGTCCTGTCCATGATTTAATTTAACACTGTCTAGTATTTTTATCCTCAGACTAAATATTTTATCCTTAATATGAGCTCTTAGTATATTTTATCATTGGTAAAAGTAGGATGGTCTTTTAATAGGTCACATGTCTACTCCTTAATGACATGTTGTTACAAATTCGCCCCAAACTGCTTCCAGACGGATGCTTACCTAGTATTGTATTGAAACTACTGGTCACGCCATCTAGTGGTTATAATAGGAACTACATCCACCTGATGTAAACAAAATGTTGTCATGACAAATAAATTTGACATCAAGGGACTAGAGATGTTCAAAAATAATTGTTTTTTTTTATCTTCCAAGTACCATAGCTGACCAACTGGGGTTTAACTGGGAACTTAGCACAGCAAGACCTATGGATTTAAGATGTTACTAACAAGTTGAGTATGGGTGCATTTGATTTGAAATTATATTTCTCCTGTGTTTGACTGATGATTGCTTTCTTTGTCAGTGAATGGGTGTTAACTGGGTGTCAGTTTGTGTTGTGTTGTCAGTCACAGCAAGTTGCAATATCTGCACTATTTCAGCCCATTGCATCCAATTTCATTGTCATATTTTTTAGTACAGGATTTTTCCTTCCTTTGTCAATCCAAATTTACTTGGCCAGTCTAGTTTGCCCGTTTCCATGGCTATCAGTAGGAAGTTGATTAAAATCTTGAACAGTTCTGGCTCGCCGATCCTGACAATTAATGTTTGAGTCACTTACATTTGTTTCCCTTGAGCTGTCTTGTGTCTTGGGCCTCTTTTTTTTTAACAAAATTGTTTCTCTTTCAGAGAGCAATATTTTCTGAAGTAGTGATGTGAAAAGAGCACTGCACAAGGAGGTCAGTCTTATAATCAGACAGACTTTGCTTAAAAGGCCTTTTGTCTTTTGTCCTCCAGTTCTCACACTGATCTTGTGGTGTCTTTGTGTGTTTGATGGCGGCTCCATTATCCTTGTTTTAATTGTCAGCAGCGATGATCATATATCTGCATCAGAGCACAATGAGTCAATCAGACATGGACTTGGCCTAAATGAGTCTGGTCCTCCAGATCTCACACTGATCTTGTAGTTCCTTTATTTTATGAACTAACAGCAACAATCTTAAAGATCATCACAGTTGATAACACTAACAGCAACGATCATAAAGATCATCACAGTTGATAACCCTAACACTAACAGCAACGATCATAAAGATCATCACAGATGATAACCCTAACACTAACAGCAACGATCATAAAGATCATCACAGTTGATAACCCTAACACTAACAGCAACAATCATAAAGATCATCATAGTTGATAACCCTAACACTAACAGCAACAATCATAAAGATCATCACAGTTGATAACCCTCAACATTTGTCTCATTTCGGGCCTTGTCAGTAGCTGGTCAAGAAAATAATGTTGATAGGAAGCCAATCCTAACTCAGTTCACATACTGGATGCAGTACAAAGCACTCCACCCAAAAGTGGTTTAGCAGGTGCTGTAAGTTTTCACTTAAGTACCCCCGTCATGCCAAGTGGCGTATAGGGAATATGGTGTTAGTGGCCATATATTTTACAGACCTTTGGCACATGATTTTTGGGGTAATGTGGTCGGTATTACGCCCGTGCCGCTTCACTTTCCCTGAAAAAAATTAGGTACCCATTAAAGGCTGGGTGAACCCGAAAGCCGTCGGTTGGGATCGAACCCTACCTCTTGCCCTTTGTAGTCCAGTTCACTAACCACTGAGCTATCGCGGCTCCCTTAGCAGGTGCTGTAGGTTGTACTGAACTTGCACTTTACTCTAGATTAGAACACCTATTCGTGAGTCATATTTTTGCGACACATTCATCAAAATAACGAACACTAATTATTACATTTGGAGTTTGAAAAATAGTTATTGTCTTTGAACTTTTGCTACAAAACTTTGTGATTACCCAAGAAGAGACACAGGAATTTGGATGTGGTAATCATTTCTTGACTTAGGTTCGATTTATGGCCTGGAGTTTGATCCCATGATGATGTGGCTACCAGAGATGTTATGTTGTCAAATAACACGTCGGCTGTCAGTCCATCATTCCAGCTGTATGTTAAACTTCCTCTTACCGTTGTTCGCTGCTTCTCCCATGTTACAAAGGTTTGTTTGATGTCTTGCAGACAGCTGGAAAGATTTCCTCCATCAAATTTAAAAAAAAAAAATTCTTGAAAATTGACCAAATTAATTTTTTTTTGTAAAACACCCCGCCCCATTTTTACAACAGCATCATACAAAGTGCACGTTGGCAAAAAATCCAACATGAAAAGAAACAAATCTAGCACTCAGGGGTCACCAGAAGCAATAATTAGCATGGGAAGGAAATGTTTGCCTACAATAAACTGTTGAATTCCAAAAATGTGTATTTTGAGGTCGTAATTTTTATGAAGGTGTTGTAATTTCTGGTTAAGTAAGGAACAGCTTCATGAGATTCACTTTCTTGTGTGTCCAGCCATGATCCGTGGTGTTGAAATTGCACTACTGGGGTGCACTTTGAGCCATTTAATGAGTGCATCTTTACAATGCACTGACACAAGCATTTACACATTTGGTTAGATGAACTCTATTCCCCATTAGCATGGTTCCGATGGCTTCTCTCCAGCTCTTGCAGTTTCATGTGAACACTGTTGAGTTAGCAAGTGGGTTTTTAGCTTAGACATCTCATGGGCAGAGTAGCTGACACATGTTTACCTTACATAGTTGCAACCTTGCAACCAATCTCTGCAGATGTTGGCATCACTTGCCTCATAGTGAAACATGCATTGCTCATTGTACATTGGTCAAAGGAGCAACACAAAATAACAAACTGTGTGATGATACAGAAAATCTAGAGATGACTGCTGCAGAGCTATCAATGTGATCTTTTGAAAGTGAGCTCTGAAGGAATTTGTTTGAGGTTGGACTTCTGAAGACTGTGACCAGATTAACATTAGCATGACTTCAATCATAATTGTTCAGCTGTACCTCATACATATGCTTGATAGTGCTAAAGTTCTGGACAAAATTTGCTTTGGCAGCCTATAAGACTTATTTTTGTACCTATGTGAATGACTGTCACAGCCACTCTAACATTTACTGCATTTATTTCTGTCCCAGCATGCAACAAATTGTACCAGTGTTATACTTTGTTTCTATTCCATTAGTGTAACATAAAATTCAACTAATTGTAAATCTGTCATATTTTTTGTTTGTAAGGAACTTTTTTAAGCTTTTCAGGGAGGTGGGAGAATATTTTTCTTTAGAGCTTAAGAACATGTGTTTTCTCAAGTGCTATTCCTCAGCAATACTTGAAATAGACAGAATCAGTTGCAGGAGGGGTGTTTGTGGCATGGAAAGAGCTGAGAAGTTGAGGGCGAATGAAAAGACTGTTGATAAAGTTTGTTGGCTGCCGCTTTCATTAAAAGTGAAAGTTGTTCATGAATATGGTTATATCCAGTGATCTGTGTTGTATCCACTGAAGCAAGGAACTTACTAGGTATTTCTCCAGTGTTGTTTTCACTGAAGCAAGGAACTTACTAGGTATTTTTCCAGTGTTGTATCCACTGAAGCAAGGAACTTACTAGGTATTTTTCCAGTGTTGTATCCACTGAAGCAAGGAACTTACTAGGTATTTTTCCAGTGTTGTATTCACTGAAGCAAGGAACTTACTAGGTATTTTTCCAGTGTTGTATTCACTGAAGCAAGGAACTTACTAGGTATTTTTCCAGTGTTGTATTCACTGAAGCAAGGAACTTACTAAGTATTTTTCCAGTGTTGTTTTCACTGAAGCAAGGAACTTACTAGGTATTTTTCCAGTCTTGAATTCACAGAGAGAGTAGGTGATGAATGGATTGTACCAGTAATGTCCCAACCTGGTGAGGGTACAAGTTTGATGTACCTGTAATGTCCCAACCTGATGAGGGTTCAATTTTGCTGTACCTGAACATCTTGTGACTACAACACAGGACATTGCTCCCAAGTCTCCCACAGAAAGTTCCCCTGCTGTCCTCAAATAATAGAACAAATTCCATACAGTTAGATATACATATATTGTTTCCATTGAAGAACAAAGCAGATGTTTACCCAGGACTCTAAAATCACTCACTTCAATCAATAATTATCTGGTAAATAATCAAAACTTCTGTTCAGTTTGGACTGAATTTGATTGCAGCTGTTTTCTCATCAAACTGTTGCTGGATATACAAGTTTTGATACCCCGCAACTAATGTTACGTATTTTTTCTTCATTGTATTTTATTGAAATGACAGCAACAGGTTGCCATGTTTCATCACAGTGATTTTTCTTGATTTAATTTCCTAACTGGGCACTTGTCACTTTTGATGTCACTGAAAGACATTTTGTCTCCAATTTTCCTACATTTTTCCATTTCGTTGAGCAGCCTAGTAGGAATACCTGAAAGACAAGAATGTTCCAGAGTGTTGGTTGTTTGTTGCCTGAGTGATATTGATGGGATATTCTCTCTTGTGATATAGGCAGACCTCAACAAGGTCACTTTTATCATGTCATTACTGGTCACACAATGGTTTTTGTCTTTGGTACGTCACGTCACATTAAGATGTTTCTTATTTAGTGACCAGACTCAGATTGGTCATGTGAAAGTTGTGACTGGTAAACAAGGGGGTGTCATTTGTAAGTGAAACATAATTAATATGTTATGTGGCATTATGGTGAGTACGTTGTTAAAGGGTGGACATTGTGTAATAGGCAGTTTCAAAATTATTGGTACCAACAGCCACACTTACCAACTCTCAAGATGTTGGGAGATGGTATCCTATGTGTACACTCGTATGCAGTTTTATGTTTTTCTCTTAGTTGTGGATGAAGTGTACACATTTAAACCGTGTTGACTTAGTTTTCTCTGTATGTGGTTATAGGATGGGAGTGTACATGTACACATTTGTATACAGTGGTGACTATTGGTTTATTGTTGCGTCTGGCTAGAGGGTGGAGTGTATGTGTATGCATTTGTACACAGTGGTGACTTGGTTATTTCCATAGCTAGAAGATGGCATGTATATGTATACACTTGTACGCTGTGATGTCTTCATAATTATACTGTTGGATGATTGAGTACACATATACATATTTGTACACAGTGATGACAGCTATTTATCACCCTGTCCTGAGACAATTGAATGTACATGTACACATTTCTACACTGTGATGACTTTATAACTCTATGGTTAGAATATGAAATATACACATTTGTACACACCGATGGCAAAACTTTATCACTGTGTGGTTAGAGTATGATACCATCTGTACACGATGTTGTTGATTGTTAATTATTTGCTGTGTGGTTAAAGAATAGAATGCTCATGTACAAGTTTGTACATGAATCATTCGATACTCTTTATCGCTTCTGTCAAATTCTAACATTTAAAAGGTAAAATGCTACAGCCTTTGTGCGCCGTGACAATTTGATTTTGTTTTGAAATATAAAATGGTGACTTCACACAATTAATGTGTTCAGTGATGCTTGTTTCCACTAATTCAGTACGTTTTTTCATTTGTTTATGCTTGAACACATATGTTTGCTGTCGAATTGATTGCCCATATTTCATAACTTGAACGTACACTTTTCAATACGAGAAACTTGTTTAGCGGGTGACACAACTTTGATATGTGAAATTATGTTTTGCTAGTATGTCATTTTTCCCATATGAAGTTGCTTTTATTGAGTGAATTAAAGCTTTTCATTTTTTAAGTAAAATTTTTAGTGTAAAATGTTTTGTTGTTAGCGGGAGAATTTGTGTGCAGGAAGTGTTGCATTTTGGAATACAACTTGAAGTGAATAAAATTGTGTTGTTGTGTAGAGAAATACAACTTTTATTAGAGAGAATTGTGTTGTTACTTAGAGAAATACAACTTTTATTGGAGAGAATTTTGTTGTTGCATAGAGAAATACAACTTTTATTGGAGAGAATTTTGTTGTTGCATAGAGAAATACAACTTTTATTGGAGAGAATTTTGTTGTGGCATAGAGAAATACAACTTTTCATAGAAAAATAGGAGCTGTTTCCACATCTTTTCAGGTTTAGTTTTAGGGGAAGTATAGAAACCTGTAATTGTGAGCGGTTTTGTTTTCTGTTTTGTGTTTGATGTGGTTTTTGTTGTGTCACATTCTTTCTTTTTGTAGAAGTAATACTTTTAGTATTAGAACATTGTGTAGAACATTGTGTAAAGGCGGGACATTTGTTTAATTAGAGTGTACAGTTGTGTTGTTTAACGTAATAGAGCTCTTTATTTTGAGATTTATTTTGATTAATTTTGCTGTTGTTTATAGGGGGAGGCACATTTCTTTATTGGGAGATTTGTTATGTCCTTGGGGGAGACAACATTTAGTGAAAAAAATGTTTGTCCTCTGGAGGGAACAATTGTTAATTGTGTTCTATAGGGAAAACACAAAAATTGTGCTCTACGGGGAAAACACAAAAATTGTTTTAAAGGGGAAACACAAAAAATTGTTCTATAGGGAAAATAAAAAAAACTGTTCTTTCAGGAAAACAGTAAAATTGTGTTCTATAAGGAAAACACAACTGTCAGTCAGAGAATTGTTGTGTCCTATAAGGAAGACATGACTTTCAGTGAGTGTTGTGCCCCCTATAAGGAAGACATGACTTTCAGTGAGTGTTGTGCCCCCTATAAGGAAGACATGACTTTCAGTGAGTGTTGTGCCCTATAAGGAAGACATGACTTTCAGTGAGTGTTGTGCCCTATAAGGAAGACATGACTTTCAGTGAGTGTTGTGCCCTATAAGGAAGACATGACTTTCAGTGAGTGTTGTGCCCCCTGTAAGGAAGACATGACTTTCAGTGAGTGTTGTGCCCTATAAGGAAGACATGACTTTCAGTGAGTGTTGTGCCCTATAAGGAAGACATGACTTCAGTGAGTGTTGTGCCCTATAAGGAAGACATGACTTTCAGTGAGTGTTGTGCCCCCTATAAGGAAGACATGACTTTCAGTGAGTGTTGTGCCCTATAAGGAAGACATGACTTTCAGTGAGTGTTGTGCCCCCTATAAGGAAGACATGACTTTCAGTGAGTGTTGTGCCCTATAAGGAAGACATGACTTTCAGTGAGTGTTGTGCCCTATAAGGAAGACATGACTTTCAGTGAGTGTTGTGCCCCCTATAAGGAAGACATGACTTTCAGTGAGTGTTGTGCCCTATAAGGAAGACATGACTTTCAGTGAGTGTTGTGCCCTATAAGGAAGACATGACTTTCAGTGAGTGTTGTGCCCTATAAGGAAGACATGACTTTCAGTGAGTGTTGTGCCCTATAAGGAAGACATGACTTTCAGTGAGTGTTGTGCCCCCTGTAAGGAAGACATGACTTTCAGTGAGTGTTGTGCCCTATAAGGAAGACATGACTTTCAGTGAGTGTTGTGCCCCCTATAAGGAAGACATGACTTTCAGTGAGTGTTGTGCCCTATAAGGAAGACATGACTTTCAGTGAGTGTTGTGCCCTATAAGGAAGACATGGCTTTCAGTGAGTGTTGTGCCCTATAAGGAAGACATGACTTTCAGTGAGTGTTGTGCCCTATAAGGAAGACATGACTTTCAGTGAGTGTTGTGCCCTATAAGGAAGACATGACTTTCAGTGAGTGTTGTGCCCTATAAGGAAGACATGACTTTCAGTGAGTGTTGTGCCCTATAAGGAAGACATGACTTTCAGTGAGTGTTGTGCCCTATAAGGAAGACATGACTTTCAGTGAGTGTTGTGCCCTATAAGGAAGACATGACTTTCAGTGAGTGTTGTGCCCTATAAGGAAGACATGACTTTCAGTGAGTGTTGTGCCCTATAAGGAAGACATGACTTTCAGTGAGTGTTGTGCCCTATAAGGAAGACATGACTTTCAGTGAGTGTTGTGCCCTATAAGGAAGACATGACTTTCAGTGAGTGTTGTGCCCCCTATAAGGAAGACATGACTTTCAGTGAGTGTTGTGCCCTATAAGGAAGACATGACTTTCAGTGAGTGTTGTGCCCTATAAGGAAGACATGACTTTCAGTGAGTGTTGTGCCCTATAAGGAAGACATGACTTTCAGTGAGTGTTGTGCCCTATAAGGAAGACATGACTTTCAGTGAGTGTTGTGTCCTATAAGGAAGACATGACTTTCAGTGAGTGTTGTGCCCTATAAGGAAGACATGACTTTCAGTGAGTGTTGTGCCCTATAAGGAAGACATGACTTTCAGTGAGTGTTGTGCCCTATAAGGAAGACATGACTTTCAGTGAGTGTTGTGCCCCCTATAAGGAAGACATGGCTTTCAGTGAGTGTTGTGCCCCCTATAAGGAAGACATGACTTTCAGTGAGTGTTGTGTCCTATAAGGAAGACATGACTTTCAGTGAGTGTTGTGCCCCCTATAAGGAAGACATGACTTTCAGTGAGTGTTTTGCCCTATAAGGAAGACATGACTTTCAGTGAGTGTTGTGCCCCCTATAAGGAAGACATGACTTTCAGTGAGTGTTGTGCCCCCTATAAGGAAGACATGACTTTCAGTGAGTGTTGTGCCCTATAAGGAAGACATGACTTTCAGTGAGTGTTGTGCCCCCTATAAGGAAGACATGACTTTCAGTGAGTGTTGTGCCCCCTATAAGGAAGACATGACTTTCAGTGAGTGTTGTGCCCTATAAGGAAGACATGACTTTCAGTGAGTGTTGTGCCCCTATAAGGAAGACATGACTTTCAGTGAGTGTTGTGCCCTATAAGGAAGACATGACTTTCAGTGAGTGTTGTGCCCCCTATAAGGAAGACATGACTTTCAGTGAGTGTTGTGCCCCCTATAAGGAAGACATGACTTTCAGTGAGTGTTGTGCCCCCTATAAGGAAGACATGACTTTCAGTGAGTGTTGTGCCCCCTATAAGGAAGACATGACTTTCAGTGAGTGTTGTGCCCCCTATAAGGAAGACATGACTTTCAGTGAGTGTTGTGCCCCCTATAAGGAAGACATGACTTTCAGTGAGTGTTGTGCCCCTATAAGGAAGACATGACTTTCAGTGAGTGTTGTGCCCCCTATAAGGAAGACATGACTTTCAGTGAGTGTTGTGCCCCTATAAGGAAGACATGACTTTCAGTGAGTGTTGTGCCCCCTATAAGGAAGACATGACTTTCAGTGAGTGTTGTGCCCCCTATAAGGAAGACATGACTTTCAGTGAGTGTTGTGCCCCCTATAAGGAAGACATGACTTTCAGTGAGTGTTGTGCCCCCTATAAGGAAGACATGACTTTCAGTGAGTGTTGTGCCCTATAAGGAAGACATGACTTTCAGTGAGTGTTGTGCCCCCTATAAGGAAGACATGACTTTCAGTGAGTGTTGTGCCCTATAAGGAAGACATGACTTTCAGTGAGTGTTGTGCCCTATAAGGAAGACATGACTTTCAGTGAGTGTTGTGCCCCCTATAAGGAAGACATGACTTTCAGTGAGTGTTGTGCCCCCTATAAGGAAGACATGACTTTCAGTGAGTGTTGTGCCCCCTATAAGGAAGACATGACTTTCAGTGAGTGTTGTGCCCCCTATAAGGAAGACATGACTTTCAGTGAGTGTTGTGCCCCCTATAAGGAAGACATGACTTTCAGTGAGTGTTGTGCCCCCTATAAGGAAGACATGACTTTCAGTGAGTGTTGTGCCCCCTATAAGGAAGACATGACTTTCAGTGAGTGTTGTGCCCCCTATAAGGAAGACATGACTTTCAGTGAGTGTTGTGCCCCCTATAAGGAAGACATGACTTTCAGTGAGTGTTGTGCCCTATAAGGAAGACATGACTTTCAGTGAGTGTTGTGCCCCCTATAAGGAAGACATGACTTTCAGTGAGTGTTGTGCCCCCTATAAGGAAGACATGACTTTCAGTGAGTGTTGTGCCCCCTATAAGGAAGACATGACTTTCAGTGAGTGTTGTGCCCCCTATAAGGAAGACATGACTTTCAGTGAGTGTTGTGCCCTATAAGGAAGACATGACTTTCAGTGAGTGTTGTGCCCCTATAAGGAAGACATGACTTTCAGTGAGTGTTGTGCCCTATAAGGAAGACATGACTTTCAGTGAGTGTTGTGCCCTATAAGGAAGACATGACTTTCAGTGAGTGTTGTGCCCCCTATAAGGAAGACATGACTTTCAGTGAGTGTTGTGCCCTATAAGGAAGACATGACTTTCAGTGAGTGTTGTGTCCTATAAGGAAGACATGACTTTCAGTGAGTGTTGTGCCCTATAAGGAAGACATGACTTTCAGTGAGTGTTGTGCCCTATAAGGAAGACATGACTTTCAGTGAGTGTTGTGCCCCCTATAAGGAAGACATGACTTTCAGTGAGTGTTGTGCCCTATAAGGAAGACATGACTTTCAGTGAGTGTTGTGCCCCCTATAAGGAAGACATGACTTTCAGTGAGTGTTGTGCCCTATAAGGAAGACATGACTTTCAGTGAGTGTTGTGCCCTATAAGGAAGACATGACTTTCAGTGAGTGTTGTGCCCCCTATAAGGAAGACATGACTTTCAGTGAGTGTTGTGCCCTATAAGGAAGACATGACTTTCAGTGAGTGTTGTGCCCTATAAGGAAGACATGACTTTCAGTGAGTGTTGTGCCCCTATAAGGAAGACATGACTTTCAGTGAGTGTTGTGCCCTATAAGGAAGACATGACTTTCAGTGAGTGTTGTGCCCTATAAGGAAGACATGACTTTCAGTGAGTGTTGTGCCCCCTATAAGGAAGACATGACTTTCAGTGAGTGTTGTGCCCTATAAGGAAGACATGACTTTCAGTGAGTGTTGTGCCCCCTATAAGGAAGACATGACTTTCAGTGAGTGTTGCCCCCTATAAGGAAGACATGGCTTTCAGTGAGTGTTGTGCCCCCTATAAGGAAGACATGACTTTCAGTGAGTGTTGTGCCCCCTATAAGGAAGACATGACTTTCAGTGAGTGTTGCCCCCTATAAGGAAGACATGACTTTCAGTGAGTGTTGCCCCCTATAAGGAAGACATGGCTTTCAGTGAGTGTTGTGCCCCCTATAAGGAAGACATGACTTTCAGTGAGTGTTGTGCCCCCTATAAGGAAGACATGACTTTCAGTGAGTGTTGTGCCCCCTATAAGGAAGACATGACTTTCAGTGAGTGTTGTGCCCCCTATAAGGAAGACATGACTTTCAGTGAGTGTTGTGCCCCCTATAAGGAAGACATGACTTTCAGTGAGTGTTGTGCCCTATAAGGAAGACATGACTTTCAGTGAGTGTTGTGCCCCCTATAAGGAAGACATGACTTTCAGTGAGTGTTGTGCCCCCTATAAGGAAGACATGACTTTCAGTGAGTGTTGTGCCCCTATAAGGAAGACATGACTTTCAGTGAGTGTTGTGCCCCCTATAAGGAAGACATGACTTTCAGTGAGTGTTGTGCCCCCTATAAGGAAGACATGACTTTCAGTGAGTGTTGTGCCCTATAAGGAAGACATGACTTTCAGTGAGTGTTGTGCCCCCTATAAGGAAGACATGACTTTCAGTGAGTGTTGTGCCCCTGTAAGGAAGACATGACTTTCAGTGAGTGTTGTGCCCCTATAAGGAAGACATGACTTTCAGTGAGTGTTGTGCCCCCTATAAGGAAGACATGACTTTCAGTGAGTGTTGTGCCCCCTATAAGGAAGACATGACTTTAGTGAGTGTTGTGCCCCTATAAGGAAGACATGACTTTCAGTGAGTGTTGTGCCCTATAAGGAAGACATGACTTTCAGTGAGTGTTGTGCCCTATAAGGAAGACATGACTTTCAGTGAGTGTTGTGCCCTATAAGGAAGACATGACTTTCAGTGAGTGTTGTGCCCCCTATAAGGAAGACATGACTTTCAGTGAGTGTTGTGCCCCCTATAAGGAAGACATGACTTAGTGAGTGTTGTGCCCTATAAGGAAGACATGACTTTCAGTGAGTGTTGTGCCCTATAAGGAAGACATGACTTTCAGTGAGTGTTGTGCCCTATAAGGAAGACATGACTTTCAGTGAGTGTTGTGCCCCCTATAAGGAAGACATGACTTTCAGTGAGTGTTGTGCCCCCTATAAGGAAGACATGACTTTCAGTGAGTGTTGTGCCCTATAAGGAAGACATGACTTTCAGTGAGTGTTGTGCCCTATAAGGAAGACATGACTTTCAGTGAGTGTTGTGCCCTATAAGGAAGACATGACTTTCAGTGAGTGTTGTGCCCCTATAAGGAAGACATGACTTTCAGTGAGTGTTGTGCCCCCTATAAGGAAGACATGACTTTAGTGAGTGTTGTGCCCCCTATAAGGAAGACATGACTTTCAGTGAGTGTTGTGCCCCCTATAAGGAAGACATGACTTTCAGTGAGTGTTGTGCCCTATAAGGAAGACATGACTTTCAGTGAGTGTTGTGCCCTATAAGGAAGACATGACTTTCAGTGAGTGTTGTGCCCTATAAGGAAGACATGACTTTCAGTGAGTGTTGTGCCCTATAAGGAAGACATGACTTTCAGTGAGTGTTGTGCCCTATAAGGAAGACATGACTTTCAGTGAGTGTTGTGCCCCCTATAAGGAAGACATGACTTTCAGTGAGTGTTGTGCCCTATAAGGAAGACATGACTTTCAGTGAGTGTTGTGCCCCCTATAAGGAAGACATGACTTTCAGTGAGTGTTGTGTCCCCTATAAGGAAGACATGACTTTCAGTGAGTGTTGTGCCCCCTATAAGGAAGACATGACTTTCAGTGAGTGTTGTGTCCCCTATAAGGAAGACATGACTTTCAGTGAGTGTTGTGCCCCCTATAAGGAAGACATGACTTTCAGTGAGTGTTGTGTCCCCTATAAGGAAGACATGACTTTCAGTGAGTGTTGTGTCCCCCTATAAGGAAGACATGACTTTCAGTGAGTGTTGTGTCCCTATAAGGAAGACATGACTTTCAGTGAGTGTTGTGCCCCCTATAAGGAAGACATGACTTTAGTGAGTGTTGTGCCCCCTATAAGGAAGACATGACTTTAGTGAGTGTTGTGCCCCCTATAAGGAAGACATGACTTTCAGTGAGTGTTGTGCCCTATAAGGAAGACATGACTTTTAGTGAGTGTTGTGCCCCTATAAGGAAGACATGACTTTAGTGAGTGTTGTGTCCCCTATAAGGAAGACATGACTTTAGTGAGTGTTGTGCCCCCTATAAGGAAGACATGACTTTCAGTGAGTGTTGTGCCCTATAAGGAAGACATGACTTTTAGTGAGTGTTGTGCCCTATAAGGAAGACATGACTTTTAGTCATGTTAATTATACTTTTCTTCTGTAAAGTAGACAATTATTAAATGAATGATTTGATCTGTTCTAGAGGGTGAACCACATTTGTTGAAAGTCTCCATCAAGGGAGACAACTGTTAGTGAATGGAATGGAATTGTTGAGGAGAAGTGGGGTGGGTGTGACATTTTGAGCACAAAACTTATTGTATCAACTAGGATTAGGTATCTCTTAGTTTTGTGTTGTTGTTTTTTTTTTTTTTTTTTTTTTTTTTTTTTTTTTATTTGAACAGAATAAGTATTTTAGATTTTTTAGATCATAGATTCTCTTGTGATGATGATGATGATTCTCCTTGTAGCCACCACTTGATGCTGACAGAGTAAGTTGGGCTTAAAGACTTGTTATGTGTCTACTGTTTGTTTATTTTCTTGTGTAATTGTTGTCTGTAAATTCATTTAACCCTAATACGGTTTGAACTGCATTACTCAGTTGCTGTGTGGTAATGATGATAATGTTCTCATTAACTTATCACCTGTGTGGCTCTTGACCTTCCAAGGTGTGTCTGTTGTGCATACTGTGGTGTGACTGAGGCACACTTCCTACTGCATTCATGGTGACAATGTGGACGACTTATAACTATTGTGTAAATAGATATAAAATTTAAAACAAGTCTTTTTTGTAAATCGGTTGAACATAAAGATTTTTAAAAACTTGATATCAACAAATCAAGTCTTCCTGTATTTATATTTGTTTGGGTTTAATTGTGAGGAAGTGTTTTCCTGTGTGTTATCTGTATTGTTGTTTTATGTTCTGCCAAAGTTTAGCAAAGCAGCAACATCTTAATGGAGCAGTAACAAACAAAATCTACTTGGACAAACCTGCCTACTTTATCATCAACAATAAAAGTGACCTACCTACTTTATCATCAACAATATAAGTGACCTGCCTACATTATCATCAACAATAAAAGTGACCTGCCTACATTATCATCAACAATAAAGTGACCTACCTACATTATCATTAACAATATAAGTGCCTTGCACACATTATCATCAACAATAAAAGTGACCTGCCTACATTATCATCAACAATAAAAGTGACCTGCCTACATTATCATCAACAATAAAAGTGACCTGCCTATATTATCATCAATAATAAAAGTAACCTGCCTACATTACCATCAATAAAAGTGACCTGCCTACATTATCATCAACAATAATAGTGACCTACCTATATTACCATCAACAATAAAAGTGACCTACCTATATTATCATCAACAATAAAAGTTACCTGCCTACATTACCATCAACAATAAAAGTGACCTGCCTACATTACCATCAACAATAAAAGTGACCTGCCTACATTACCATCAACAATAAAAGTGACCTACCTATATTATCATCAACAATAAAAGTAACCTACCTATATTATCATCAACAATAAAAGTGACCTGCCTACATTAACATCAACAATAAAAGTGACCTGCCTACATTAACATCAACAATAAAAGTGACCTGCCTACATTACCATCAACAATAAAAGTGACCTGCCTATATTATCAACAGTAAAGGTAAAAAAAATCAGGTACCCATTAAAGGCTGGTGAACCGGAAGCCATCAGTTGGGATCGAACCCTACCTCTTGTCCTTTGTAGTCCAGTTCACTAACCACTGAGCTATCGCGGCTTCTTATCAACAATAAAAGTGACCTGCCTACATTATCATCAACAATATAAGTGCCTTACATACATCATCATCAACAATAAAAATGACCTGCCTACATTATCATCAACAATAAAAATGCTCTGCCTACATTATCATCAACAATAAAAGTGACCTGCCTACATTATCATCAACAATAAAAGTGATATGCCTGCCTACATTACCATCAACAATAAAAGTGACATGCCTGCCTACATTACCATCAACAATAAAAATGCTCTGCATACAATATCATCAATAAATGTTTCCTGGCTACATTACCATCAACAATAAAAGTGACTTACCTACATTATCATCAACAATATAAGTGCCTTGCATACATTACCATCAACAATAAAACTGACCTGCCTACATTACCATCAACAATAAAAGTGACCTGCCTACATTATCATCAACAATAAAAGTGACCTGCCTACATTATTATCAACAATAAAAGTGACCTACCCACATTAACATCAACAATAAAAGTGACCTGCCTACATTACCATCAACAATAAAAGTGACCTGCCTATATTATCATCAACAAT
The DNA here is from genome assembly GCA_032433765.1 of Megaustenia siamemsis. Lineage (NCBI taxonomy): Eukaryota > Metazoa > Mollusca > Gastropoda > Stylommatophora > Ariophantidae > Megaustenia > Megaustenia siamemsis. Next base: position 69,287,020 of record JAVIAB010000041.1, on the reverse strand, counting down.
AAAAGTGACCTGCCTATATTATCAACAGTAAAGGTAAAAAAATCCGGTACCCATTAAAGGCTGGTGAACCGGAAGCCGTCAGTTGGGATCGAACCCTACCTCTTGTCCTTTGTAGTCCAGTTCACTAACCACTGAGCTATCGCGGCTTCTTATCAACAATATAAGTGCCTTGCATACATTATCATCAACAATAAAAATGACCTGCCTACATTATCATCAACAATAAAAATGCTCTGCCTACATTATCATCAACAATAAAAATGCTCTGCCTACATTATCGTCAACAATAAAAATGACCTGTCTACATTATCATCAACAATAAAAGTGACCTGCCTACATTATCATCAACAATAAAAGTGACCTGCCTACATTATCATCAACAATAAAAGTGACATGCCTGCCTACATTACCATCAACAATAAAAGTGACATGCCTGCCTACATTACCATCAACAATAAAAATGCTCTGCCTACATTATCATCAATAAATGTTTCCTGGCTACATTACCATCAACAATAAAAGTGACTTACCTACATTATCATCAACAATATAAGTGCCTTGCATACATTACCATCAACAATAAAAGTGACCTGCCTACATTACCATCAACAATAAAAGTGACCTGCCTACATTATCATCAACAATAAAAGTGACCTGCGTACATTATTATCAACAATAAAAGTGACCTACCCACATTAACATCAACAATAAAAGTGACCTGCCTATATTACCATCAACAATAAAAGTGACCTGCCTATATTATCATCAACAATAAAAGTGACCTACCTATATTATCATCAACAATAAAAGTGACATGCTTATATTATCATCAACAATAAAAGTGACCTGCCTACATTAACATCAACAATAAAAGTGACCTGCCTACATTACCATCAACAATAAAAGTGACCTGCCTACATTGACATCAACAGTAAAAGTTTCCTGCCTACAATATCATCAACAATAAAAGTGCCCTGCCTACATTATCATCATCATCAAGTACTAGACCTGCTGGCGTAGGTGATCAAGTCTTTCCACAACTTTCGATCTTGACAGTTTTTTATCATTTCTGTTGTTGACCTGCCAAGCCATTCTCTTAAGCTGTCTGGTATCTTTTCTCTTTGCTTCCCTCTATCTCTTCATCCCTCAATTTTCCCAGTTGTTACAATATATTCCAGCTGTTCTTTTCTCATTACATGGCCAAAAATGATGATTGTTTCTTCCTAATATTGGAAATTAACTCTCTTTTTGCTTTGGCCTCTTTCAGAACATTTTCATTACTCTTCTTAGCTATCCATGGTATTCTCAACATTCTTCTGTAAAACCACATTTCTACAGACTCCAGTTTTTTTTTTGTCCATGATTCACATCCATATGTTAAGACTGGCTCTACATAACATTTAAGAACTTTTTTTCTTGTTTCTCTTGTCAAAAATGGATTGCATAGTATCTTCCTCATTTTTTTTTTTTAAAAACCTCCTTTTGCCTGAGCTATTGTGCATCTCACCTCTTTTGTACATCTTCCGTCTGAGGTTAACAAAGTTCCAAAATATTTAAATTCATTTACCTGTTTTAATATTGTTCCACTTGTCTTTATTTTGCACTGGGGTGATGTCTTTTTCTACATTATCATCATTTTCCTACATTATCATCAACAATAAAAGTGTCCTTCCTACATTAGGATGCAGTGATATTCCAGCTTCATTCATCCAGGCTGTAAGGGAAGCCAGTGTGTGTAGTTGTGCTGTCATCCAGGCTGTAAGGGAAGCCAGTGTGTGTAGTTGTGCTGTCATCCAGGCTGTAAGGGAAGCCAGTGTGTGTAGTTGTGCTGTCATCCAGGCTGTAAGGGAAGCCAGTGTGTGTATTTGTGCTGTCATCAAAGAGGGTCAGTTGATGCACAGGTAAGGTGGACATCATCAATAAACTCCGAGATGCGAGAAGGGCAGAGGACTTGGACAACCATGAGTCCACGTCACTCCTTCGGACAAAAGAAATGGGAGTTAAGAAGGGGACAGCCGGAAACGAGAAACAGGGGGTGTGTAAGAAGACGTATCAACCAACACAGAACTGGAGTCGTCAGTCGCTGGACACTGCGAGACTTGCTGAGGAGGGGATCTAAGCACGTATGGACATGTTCGGAGTGCAATGATGATGACCCGAAAATAACTCAATGTTTTTGATTTACTGCCAATTCTAATTTAGTTAAGTCAACGAATCATCCTCATTGCACACTGAACATGTCCATAAGTGCTCAGATCCCCAGATGTATGAGTTGATTTGTTATTCTTCTGTGTCTCCCCATTTAGCGCCCCTTTCTGGCATCCCCACTTTGACCTGATGTTCGTGCAGCCTGAACAAAATCGTAGATTGTAGATTCATGCTCATTGATTGAGTCATCAGGGCGCCCAGCCTCCATGGGGCATTCAGAAAGTTACCCCGATCCATTGCACGTCCGCCATCCACGGCGTCTGTTTCATCCAGGCTGTCAGTTCATTCGTTTCCTTTAACACCTGGGTGTCCAGGAACAAAGATGGAACAGATCCCAATCAGATTTGAGTTCTTTAGTGACTCAAACCACTGCCTTCTTATCCAGCCTCCTTCAATTTTCCTGAGCTTACTCACCGAATCACTCTGTCCATTCTAGAGCTGTTGTTTTCGACAAGGCATTAAAAACGTATTTCTTGTCCATTTTGTGCATTACTAGACAAGTTGTTTGCGACAAGGCATTAAAAACGTATTTCTTGTCCATTTTGTGCATTACTAGACAAGTTGTTTGCGTCAAGGCATTAAAAACGTATTTCTTGTCCATTTTGTGCATTACTAGACAAGTTGTTTGCGTCAAGGCATTAAAAACGTATTTCTTGTCCATTTTGTGCATTACTAGACAAGTTGTTTGCGTCAAGGCATTAAAAACGTATTTCTTGTCCATTTTGTGCATTACTAGACAAGTTGTTTGCGTCAAGGCATTAAAAACGTATTTCTTGTCCATTTTGTGCATTACTAGACAAGTTGTTTGCGTCAAGGCATTAAAAACGTATTTCTTGTCCATTTTGTGCATTACTAGACAAGTTGTTTGCGTCAAGGCATTAAAAACGTATTTCTTGTCCATTTTGTGCATTACTAGACAAGTTGTTTGCGTCAAGCCGCTAAATATATTCCTCGTCAAGGGCCATAACATCAAACTGATGCCGTCCACATAGGTTTTGTCAACTCCCAACTTTGTTTAACATAATACTGCGGAATTTGGACAAATATAGACTAGAGAGAAATATTAGAAACTGCTATACCACGGTTTATGGACATTTCATATTTAAACCACGTGACTAAAGCCCGACAAACTCTGAAAAACAAAATTAGTCAACACAACGACCGCGAAGAAACAAGAGCTGAGATGGTAGCGCTCTTGCGGTCTGGCTAAAGCTATCAACCGAGAACCGTGCGAGGTGTATAACTCAGATGCATACAGAGGACGAACTGATATGACAGGATCAAGGAATGAACGAGCCTTGGCTTGGCCAGCTGAAAGACAACACCGAGAGCCAGAGAAAATAGTTGCATCTGTTTATTGTGGGAGGCTGGGCGGTATACAGGTAAGACGTCGACCTCTCAACAAGAAGATCCCGAGTTCGAATCCCACCACAGGAAGTTGATCACTTCCAATCCGTCGTGGTTTTTCTCTCCCCTGGACACTTGGTAGTGGTATCACATTTGTAGCCCTCTCAGATAACGGCAAAATACAGGAGGTCAGGTGTGCATGCTGCGCACGTTAAAAACTATTGAAGTTTTAAAGACCAAATGATAGGGAAAATTATACCCGAAAACGGCAAAACTTTCGACGATTAAAAAAAAGAAAAGAAAAATAAGAGCACGCCTGAAATCGGAGTATAGCTGCCTGTGTGTCGGGGACACCTGAGAACACTGGTGCCGGTGTAAAAAATAGGAAAAAGTGATGTTCAAAAATTCAGTTCCTCAGAATTTCGCTAGAGATATAAAGCAGCGGCACACACAATTAACATATGGCAGCGTATGATGGAGAGAGGAAGCCCAGTGGTATCTTATACCAACCGAGATTCCATCAACTCACAGAAACTCACAACCAGAAGAGCTTGAACTAGTCCCACGAACACCGACATTTGCCATGGGGCTATGTGATTTGTTTCCGGTAAATGTTCTGTTTGATCATATTTTTGATCTGGGTTACCATGTGCCCTTACACATGACCCGCAATGTATCGCGCCAGCCGTCAACTTTCATCATTGTTTTAGTGTACAGACTAATCATGATTGCACCGAGGCACTTTCCTTGTTATCATTTAACATGTCCATTCATTGTTCTTATATATAGAGCATCATCGCTGTACCGTGACACTTTGCCCAAATATACTTCGATACTTTATTCTTGTCTTTAGAATCATCATTGTCGGACTGTAGCACATTGCTGATTACTGCTTGTATCCATTGTTGTTTATAGAATCGTCACCAGCATACGAATAGTAGCCGGCTTTCAAGGGAAATAAATCGATGTGTCATGGTAGATCACTCAAGAGTGACTGCAGGGCGTGCTATGCCTGAAAAGTCCTATTCTGAAATGATAGTCTCGTTCACACGTTGAGCAGATGTAGTCAGATAATGGGGCTGATATTGGTGTTGTTGCTATGACTTTGTTTTTGCGTCTTTTCTTTTCTGGACTCGTTTGCTATCTCTTTACGTACACGATTGTCAAGCCACTTTTTAATCAATGCGCGCCATTTCAGTGGCGTCCGTTTCCAGATTGGCCTGTTGATGATGAATTACGACTGGATCATCGCTGTCATTATGTGGTTCACAGCGTGGGCGTCCAAATGTTGGCAAGGGCGACGTATTGTCGTGTGCCATATCTACGACAAAAACATGAATAAGTCTCTACAGGATTTTAAAAAATGTATCTTCTCAATATCCCTGTCTAGTAAATTTTGAAGAAAAAAAAACTGAAGTTTTTGAAATGTGGTTTTATAGAAAAATTGGAAGAATTGGATGGAAAGAAAAAAAAACAAATGATAAAATCTTACAACAACTAAATAATGTGAAGAGAACTACTAGACACAATTCAAACAAGATAAATGAGATTTTTGTTGCATGTTAAAAGACACAGCAGCCAAGTACAAATAATCTTGGAAGGGAAAATACAAGGTAAAAGAGGCACAAGCAGACCAAGGCTAACATGGACGAGTAACGTCAAAAGATGGACAAGACAATCCATGAGAACCTCAGCTATTGAAGCAAGAGACAGAGCGGAATTGTGCTCCATGGTAGCCAACCTTCGATATGGATGGAGACTGCACGATGATGATGATGACATTTGTTATCTTATATGTCCTATCAGGGAAACAGCGCTTGCCGGGCCTATACAATCGTAACTGCCATGAGGACGCCACTGCTACAAGATCTGCAGGAAAAGATGGCCGCGAGTGTCAAACATTTGGGACGCACTGCTATAGTGTGAGACTTCACCTATGAATTGCTATACCTATCTTATTTACATATAGTTTAAAAAAAGTAAAGTGCCCCCGTCACGCAAATTAGCATATAGGGAATATGGTGTTAGTGACCATAAATTTTATAGACCTTCGGCACATGATTTTTTGGGGTAATGTGGTCGGTATTACGTCCGTGCCGCTTTACTTTCCCAGAAAAAAATCCCGTACCCATTAGACGCTGGGTGAACCCTGAAGCCGTCGGTTGGGATCGAACCCTACCTTTTGTCCTTTGTAGTCCAGTTCACTAACCACTGAGCTATCGCGGCTCCCTATTTACATATAGGACCATCCTTTAAAGGTCAAGTACGAGACTTGAACCGGCGTCTTAGCACGCGAGTTTCCACCCATATGTGCTCGGCCGCCTATCCATAAATGTTCGGAGACTTCTGGATAGTGTCGTTTCAAGCATCGAAACTCACGATGTGAGGCGGCATTTTTCACCTTCCCAGAGTAATATCCTGGTACATATTTCTGCCAGCGGCAGGGTCGACAGCGAGGGTATTTTTTTTCTTTCAACCACGTGTACAACTCACACTGCTCCCAGCGGGAATCGAACACGGGTTGTCCGAACATCGGTAGTCCAGTCGAGTGGTTTTCCCAACTAAGCCACCGAGGCCCCCACCATCCTTATTGTACTCGAACAGCATCCAATGATACTACAAACACCGAACTGCCATTTTCTGATCGCACACACGATCCCAGATCTATTCTATTTTTAACACAAGCAATGTTTTTTTTTTCATTCTTAATTTTTTTTTTTTAAAGTATATTTTATTGTAAAGTCATTAAAATAAGCTTAATTCCAACAGACGACAAAATATACATGGAAAACAACCAGTGGAAGAGATCGATCACTTTATCTATCTTGGAAGTCACATTGATTCGAGAAGGGGATACAAGCAAAGAAATTAGAATCAGAATAGCTAAAGCAGCAATGTCTTTCAGAAGCCTTGAAAAGTTGTGGAAATCAAAACTCATCAGCACAAATACAAAACTTAGGCTATTCAAATCAAATTTGCTGTAAACCCTTACGTATGCGTGTGAAAGCTGGAAAACAACAAGAGATATGGAAACAAAGTTGAACGAGGAAATTAGATAAATCTCCAATCAATCACTAATATCTTCAGTAATAAAGAAAAGACGATGGTCATATGTTGGACATGTGATGAGATGAGATAATAACCGAATAGCAAAGCAAGCCCTCATGTGGGAAACAACAGGTAAGAGGAAAAGAGGAAGACCCAGAGAGACACTGAGAAGAACATTGATGAGAGAGGCAAGAGCAGCAGGAATCGGCTCCCTCAATGAGATAGTGCTGCTTGCACAGAACAGAAACAAATGGCGAGATTTGATAAAAATATCTTTAAAAGAATTGAAAACTGCTAGAACAAAATTCAGATAAGAGAAGGAGTATCTTTTGTCTACTCCCTATGGGCCGGCTAAGGCTCGAAAGGTCAATAGATAGATATTTTATTGACCACTGGGAGAATATCATTTCATCTAAGTGACCTCTGCCCTCGATCCATTTCTCTAAAGGTTCAACTATTTGTACGGACGGTGAAACAATATTTATCATGCTCATTTTTCATTCGGTGCTAAGTGCATTTTCGGTTCTTGTCGTTTGTAGCAGATGTGATCATTTTATTTAATTCGTATTTCTAAATATTTATTTCCTGCATGACAATTGATTCTTGTTTTTTACATTGTGCAACAGCTTTATAAAACACAAGGTGGCTCTGTAAGGCGTCATTCCTATGTTTATTTTGGTTAAGGTTTGTCGTGACCTGTCTAGCCAGGTCGGAAGAGTTATCAGGTGTGCTATTTCATGTTACACCGTCTTGATCCGGTGTTCTGTTGATGTCGCGGTTCGAAAATGTGTGTCCACTGCAAGTTTGAACCAACATTTTCTTGTTTCTGCGAAGGATTTGTAAACAGCCAGCAACACAGACTTGTGAATTGTGTACCTGAGAAAGTTCAGGGCTAATTTCAAAGTTGGGGACTGTTTCGCTTTAGCACTGGTCTCTGTCAGTCTTAGCGACTATGTTTCTATTAGTCTAAGGGCTTACGGACTGTCACGATATGCGTCCTCACTCTGTGTTTCTATCAGTCTTTGAGATTATGTTTCTTTCTACCTGTCTCTGGGACTATGTTTCTGCCTGTCTTTATAATTATGTTTCTACCTGTCTTTGGGACTATCTTTATACCTGTTTTTGAGACTATCTTTCTACCTGTCTTTGGGACTATGTTTCTACCCGTCTTTAAGATTATGTTTCTACTGTCTTTGGGACTATCCCTATACCTGTCTTTGAGAGTATCTTTCTACTTGTCTTTAGGGCTATGTTTCTACCTGTCTTTGGGGCTATGTTTTTACCTGTCTTTGGGAATATGTTTCTACCTGTCTTTGGGACTATGTTTCTACCTGTCTTTGGGACTATGTTTCTACCTGCTTTGGGACTATGTTTCTACCTGTCTTTGGGACTATGCTTCTACCTGTCTTTGGGGCTATGTTTCTACCTGTCTTTGGGGCTATGTTTCTACCTGTCTTTGGGACTATGTTTCTACCTGTCTTTGGGACTATGTTTCTACCTGTCTTTGGGGCTATGTTTCTACCTGTCTTTTGGACTATGCTTGCCTTCACCCGATGACTAAAGGAGTATATCTCTTCATCATCCGCCCTTAAAAGGACATTACGTTGGCGTGTCTGAGTTGTGGTGTGGCTTGCAGTATAACTGTGTTATTTGCGCATTTCGGCCCAAAACATCCGACCTCAGCACGACATTTTTGAGTACCGGGTTGTCTTCCCTCTTGGATCCCTATTCGCTTGGCCAGACTAGACAGGTTAGTCTGTTACTGGAGGCACCACGGAGAGGTGGTGCAGGTCTGGATGGTTCTGGTTCGCCAGTCCTGGCGCAAGCCATCAGCTGTGGGTCGATGACAACTTCCAGCTCTGGTGTTGTAAGGCGCGCCTTCGACACCTTTGGGACTATGTTTCTATCTGTTTTTGGGACTATGTTTCTATCAGATTTTGAGACTATCTTTCTACCAGTCTTTGAGACGTTCTTTCTCTCCGTCTTTGGGACTACGTTTTCCTACCAGTATTTGGGACTGTTTTTGCTATCAGTTTATGGAACTATGTTTCTATCAATATTTAGGACTATATTTCTATCAGTATTTGGGACAATTTTTCTACCAGTCTTAGCAACTATATATTTTCTGCCAGCCATAAGGACCATATAACACTGCTGCAGTTCTAACTGTGACAAATCTAAAGCAACCTGCAACATACTACGGAACAACTTATGCGATGTGCCTTGACAATACTCTGTGTAACATTACTCTGTGTAACACAATGGAACTACTATCAATATGCCTAGAAACTACAAACAAATAAACTGCGGAGAAGCTCTTTCTCTAGCTATTATCAACAAAATCCGTACAGTCTTGAAGATTGCATCAACAGAACTACAACCTGCCGATTTTACATGTCGAGGAACATAACTGTTAAGCCAAAAATGTGACAGAGGTGCGACGGGAGCCTATATTTAAAACCAAACTGTGACTTGTTATAGCACCAATAACAAACTGTGACTTGTGATAGTACCAATAACAAATTGTGACTTTTGTAGCACCAAATAACAAACTGTGACTTGTGACAGCACCAATAACAAACTGTGAATTGTGATAGCACCAATAACAAACTGTGACTTGTGACAGTACCAATAACAAACTGTGACTTGTGATAGCACCAATAACAAACTAGACTAAAGTCATGAAAAGTTTAAGCAACAAGTGACAAAATATACATGGAAAACAACCAGTAGAAGAGATCGATCACTTCATCTATCTTGGAAGTCACATTGATCGAGAAGGGATACGAGCAAAGAAATTGTGAATCAGACTGGCTAAAGCAGCAATGTCTTCAGAAGCCTTAAAAAGTTGTGGAAATCAAAACTCATTAGCACAAACACAAACTTAGGCTATTCAAATCAAATGTAATATCAACCCTTACGTATGCGTGTGAAAGCTGGAAACAACAAGAGATATAGAAACAAAGTTGAACGCATTCGAAAATAAATGTCTAAGGAAAATACTTGGTATAGAATGGAACGAATTCAAAACAAACGAGGAAATTAGTGAAATCGCCAATCAACCACTAATATCTTCAGTAATAAAGAAAAGACGATGGTCATACGTTGGACATGTGATGAGAAGAGATAATAATCGAATAGCAAAGCAGCCCTCATATGGGAAACAACAGTAAAGAAAAAGAGGAAGACCCAGGGAGACACGAGAAGAACATTGATGAGAGAGGCAAGAGCAGCAGGAATCGGCTCCCTCAATGAGATAGAACTGCTTGCACAGAACAGAGACAGATGGCGAGATTTGATAAAATCTTTAAAAGAAAACTGCTAGAACAAAATTCATATAGGAGAAGGTGTACTTGGTCTACGCCCTAATGGGCCGGTTACGGCTCGAAAGGTCAATAGAATAACAAACTGTGACTTATGATAGCACCAATAACAAACTGTGACTTATGATAGCACCAATAACAAACTGTAACTTGTGATAGCAGAAATAACAAAATGTGACTTTTGAAAGCACCAATAACAAACTGTGACTTGTGACAGCACCCATAAAAAATTTAACTTGTGATAGCACCAATAACAAACTGTGACTTGTGATAGCACCAATAACAAACTGTGACTTGTGATAGCAGCAATAACAAACTGTAACTTGTGATAGAAGAAATTAACAAAATGTGACTTTCGAAAGCACCAATAACAAACTGTGACTTGTGACAGCACCAATAACAAAATTTAACTTGTGATAGCACCAATAACAAACTGTAACTTGTGATAGAAACAATAACAAACTGTAACTTGTGATAGCAGCAATAACAAACTGTAACTTGAGATAGAAGCAATAACAAAACTGTAACTTGTGATAGCAGCAATAACAAACTGTAACTTGTGATAGCAGCAATAACCAAACTGTAACTTGTGATAGAAGCAATAACAAACTGTAACTTGTGATAAGCCAAAAAACAAACTGTAACTTGTGATAGCAGCAATAATCAAACTGTAACTTGTTATAGAAGCAATAACAAACTGTAAGTTGTGATAGCAGCAATAACGAACTGTAACTTGTGATAGCACCAATAACAAACTGTGACTTGTGATAGCACCAATAACAAACAGTAACTTGTGATAGCAGCAATAACAAACTGTAACTTGTGATAGCAGAAATAACAAAATGTGACTTTGAAAGCACCAATAACAAACTGTGACTTGTGACAGCACCAATAAAAAAATTTAACTTGTGATAGCACCAATAACAAACTGTAACTTGTGATAGAAGCAATAAACAAACTGTAACTTGTGATAGCAGCAATAACAAACTGTAACTTGTGATAGAAGCAATAACAAAACTGTAACTTGTGATAGCAGCAATAACAAACTGTAACTTGTGATAGCACCAATAACAAACAGTAACTTGTGATAGCACCAATAACAAACAGTAACTTGTGATAGCAGCAATAACCAAACTGTAACTTGTGATAGAAGCAATAACAAACTGTAATTTGTAATAGGCCAAAAACAAACTGTAACTTGTGATAGCAGCAATAATCAAACTGTAACTTGTTATAGAAGCAATAACAAACTGTAACTTGTGATAGCAGCAATAATCAAACTGTAACTTGTTATAGAAGCAATAACAAACTGTAAGTTGTGATAGCAGCAATAACCAAACTGTAACTTGTGATAGCACCAATAAAAAACTGTGTCTTGTTATAGCACCAATAACAAACTGTAACTTGTGATAGCACCAAGAACAAACTGTGTCTTGTATAGCACCAAAAACAAACTGTAACTTGTGATAGCACCAATAACAAACTGTAACTTGTGATAGCAGCAATAACAATATGTAACTTGAGATAGCAGCAATAACAAACTGTGACTTGTGACAGCACCAATAAAAAAATTTAACTTGTGATAGCGTCAATAAAAAAATTAACTTGTGATAGCGTCAATAAAAAAAATTAACTTGTGATAGCGTCAATAACCAAACTGCAACTTGTGATAGCACCAATAACAAACTGTAACTTGTGATAGCAGCAATAGCAAACTGTGACTTGTGATAGCAGCAATAGCAAACTGTAACTTGTGATAGCAGCAATCTTCTTTTTCTTCTTTCTCTTTCACTGATACCAAAGGTGTCGTGGTTTATATCATTTGTCGTTCTTGTGCTGCTCGAATTGTCTGAATTAGTGATTTCCTTTGTTGTTACATGTCTCTGTCACTGCATCTATCCATCTTCTTCTGGGTCTTCTCTTGGTCTTTTTCCATGCATTCTCGAGAAGAAACGCCCGATGGTGATTGGTGAGGATTCATTCTGACCAGGTGGCCAAACCATGTAAGTTGTTGTTGTTCTATATATTCTTGCAGGGTTTGTTAGCACCATTTTTCTTATGGTTTCATTGGTATTCTATCTCTTCTTGTGTTGTTTGTTACTTTTCTCAAGCATCGCATCTCACATGTATTGATCTTTCTTAAATGTGATTTAGAAAGGGTCCATTTTGACTTTCATAGCACAAAGTTGGTATGAAGATGCTATTTATCATTGTTGATAGCAGCATAGAAATGTTTGGATGTCTTAGCAATGGTGAAAGCTGGATGTGACAGCATTTGCTTTTTGTATTCGCATGTCAATTCTCTGTCTAATTTTCCATCTTCTGTGAACATTGTGCCTAAATACTGAATTCCTCTATTGTTTTATATCTTTGTCTTTGATCTTGATGTTTAATGGGTGTCTTAATTTGCTTATTCTTATAGCCTCTGTTTTTGCTGTGTTATTTTCATACTGTAGTTTGTGCAGCAATATCTAAGATGTAAATGCTGTTGTAGCAGGTTTTCAAACTCGTATATTAGGCATGGTCATCTGCGAAGAGTAGCTCATTGATGTTGGAGTTTTTCTACCTCTATGTTATTATTTGATTTGTGTTGTTGTAGATTTCCCGCTTTTTGACATTTCGTTGTGTGTTCGTTATATCGAATAGCACAATGATATATAAATCACATATAAAATCCATTTGAAATAGCACAAGAACGCTTGAATTTCTTTTTCTACGGGCATTGAATTCACTTATAACATAAATCTGACTCCCATCGAAAATGTGTCGTGTTGCCAGCACAGTCACACACGGAAGTCCGATAGCAGCAATAACAAACTGTAACTTGTGATAGCGCAATAGCAAACTGTGACTTGTGATAGCAATAACAAACTGTAACTTGTGATAGCAGCAATAACAAACTGTAACTTGTGATAGCAGCAACAACAAACTGTCACTTGTGATAGCAGCAATAGCAAACTGTGACTTGTGATAGCAGCAATAACAAACTGTAACTTGTGATAGCTCAATAACAAACTGTAACTTGTGATAGCAGCAATAGCAAACTGTGACTTGTGATAGCTCCAATAACAAACTGTGACTTGTGATAGCACCAATAACAAACTGTAACTTGTGATAGCACCAATAACAAACTGTAACTTGTGATAGCACCAATAACAAACTGAGACTTTGGAAGCACCAATAACAAAGTGTGACTTGTGATAGCAGCAATAACAAACTGTGACTTGTGATAGCACCAATAACAAACAGTAACTTGTGATAGCAGCAATAACAAACTGTGTCTTGTGATAGCACCAATAGCAAACTGTGTCTTGTTATAGCACCAATAACAAACAGTAACTTGTGATAGCACCAAGAACAAACTGTGTCTTGTTATAGCACCAATAACAAACTGTAACTTGTGATAGCACCAATAACAAACTGTGACTTGTGATAGCACCAATAACAAACTGTAACTTGTGATAGAAGCAATAACAAACTGTAACTTGTGATAGCAGCAATAACAAACTGTAACTTGTGATAGCACCAATAACAAACAGTAACTTGTGATAGAAGCAATAACAAACAGTAACTTGTGATAGAAGCAATAAAAACTGTAACTTGTGATAGCAGCAATAACAAACTGTAACTTGTGATAGCAGCAATAAACAAACTGTAACTTGTTATAGAAGCAATAACAAACTGTAAGTTGTGGTAGCAGCAATAACCAAACTGTAACTTGTGATAGCAGCAATAACGAACTGTAACTTTTGATAGCACCAATAACAAACTGTAACTTGTGATAGCAGCAATAACAAACTGTAACTTGTGATAGCAGCAATAACCAAACTGTAACTTGTGATAGCAGCAATAACAAACTGTAACTTGTGATAGCAGCAATAACAAACTGTAACTTGTGATAGCAGCAATAACCAAACTGTAACTTGTGATAGAAGCAATAACAAACTGTAACTTGTGATAAGGCCAAAAAACAAACTGTAACTTGTGATAGCAGCAATAATCAAACTGTAACTTGTTATAGAAGCAATAACAAACTGTAAGTTGTGATAGCAGCAATAACGAACTGTAACTTGTGATAGCACCAATAACAAACTGTGACTTGTGATAGCACCAATAACAAACAGTAACTTGTGATAGCAGCAATAACAAACTGTAACTTGTGATAGCAGAAATAACAAAATGTGACTTTTGAAAGCACCAATAACAAACTGTGACTTGTGACAGCACCAATAAAAAAATTTAACTTGTGATAGCACCAATAACAAACTGTAACTTGTGATAGAAGCAATAACAAACTGTAACTTGTGATAGCAGCAATAACAAACTGTAACTTGTGATAGAAGCAATAACAAAACTGTAACTTGTGATAGCAGCAATAACAAACTGTAACTTGTGATAGCACCAATAACAAACAGTAACTTGTGATAGCACCAATAACAAACAGTAACTTGTGATAGCAGCAATAACCAAACTGTAACTTGTGATAGAAGCAATAACAAACTGTAATTTGTAATAAGGCCAAAAACAAACTGTAACTTGTGATAGCAGCAATAATCAAACTGTAACTTGTTATAGAAGCAATAACAAACTGTAACTTGTGATAGCAGCAATAATCAAACTGTAACTTGTTATAGAAGCAATAACAAACTGTAAGTTGTGATAGCAGCAATAACCAAACTGTAACTTGTGATAGCACCAATAACAAACTGTGTCTTGTTATAGCACCAATAACAAACAGTAACTTGTGATAGCACCAAGAACAAACTGTGTCTTGTTATAGCACCAAAAACAAACTGTAACTTGTGATAGCACCAATAACAAACTGTAACTTGTGATAGCAGCAATAACAATGTAACTTGAGATAGCAGCAATAACAAACTGTGACTTGTGACAGCACCAATAAAAAAATTTAACTTGTGATAGCGTCAATAAAAAAATTAACTTGTGATAGCGTCAATAAAAAAATTAACTTGTGATAGCGTCAATAACCAAACTGCAACTTGTGATAGCACCAATAACAAACTGTAACTTGTGATAGCAGCAATAGCAAACTGTGACTTGTGATAGCAGCAATAGCAAACTGTAACTTGTGATAGCAGCAATCTTCTTTTTCTTCTTTTCTCTTTCACTGATACCTAAAAGGTGTCGTGGTTTATATCATTTGTCGTTCTTGTGCTGCTCGAATTGTCTGAATTAGTGATTTTCCTTTGTTGTTACATGTCTCTGTCACTGCATCTATCCATCTTCTTCTGGTCTTCCTCTTGGTCTTTTTCATGCATTCTCGAGAAGAACGCCCTTGATGGTGATTGGTGAGGATCATTCTGACCAGGTGGCCAAGCCATTTAAGTTGTTGTTGTTCTATATATTCTTGGCAGGGTTTTGTTCCTACCATTTTTCTTATGGTTTCATTTGGTATTCTATCTCTTCTTGTGTTGTTTGTTACTTTTCTCAAGCATCGCATCTCACATGTATTGATCTTTCTTAAATGTGATTTAGAAAGGGTCCATGTTTGACTTTCATAGCACAAAGTTGGTATGAAGATGCTATTTATCATTTGTTGTTTAGCTGGCATAGAAATGTTTGGATGTCTTAGCAATGGTGAAAGCTGGTATGTGACAGCATTTGCTTTTTGTATTCGCATGTCAATTTCTCTGTCTAATTTTCCATCTTCTGTGAACATTGTGCCTAAATACTTGAATTCCTCTACTTGTTTTATATCTTTGTCTTTGATCTTGATGTTTAATGGGTGTCTTAATTTGCTTATTCTTATAGCCTCTGTTTTGCTGTGTTAATTTTCATACTGTAGTTTGTGCAGCTTTTATCTAGAGATGTTAAATGCTGTTGTAGCAGGTTTTCATCCTCGTATATTAGGCATTGGTCATCTGCGAAGAGTAGCTCATTGATGTTGGAGTTTTCTACCTCTATGTTATTATTTGATTTGTGTTGTTGTAGATTTCCCGCTTTTTGACATTTTCGTTTGTGTTCGTTATATCGAAATAGCACAATGATATATAAATCACATATAAAATCCATTTGAAATAGCACAAGAACGCTTGAATTTCTTTTTCTACGGCATTGAAATTCACTTATAACATAAATCTGACTCCCATCGAAAATTGTGTCGTGTTGCCAGCACAGTCACACACCGGAAGTCCGATAGCAGCAATAACAAACTGTAACTTGTGATAGCAGCAATAGCAAACTGTGACTTGTGATAGCAATAACAAACTGTAACTTGTGATAGCAGCAATAACAAACTGTAACTTGTGATAGCAGCAACAACAAACTGTCACTTGTGATAGCAGCAATAGCAAACTGTGACTTGTGATAGCAGCAATAACAAACTGTAACTTGTGATAGCTCCAATAACAAACTGTAACTTGTGATAGCAGCAATAGCAAACTGTGACTTGTGATAGCTCCAATAACAAACTGTGACTTGTGATAGCACCAATAACAAACTGTAACTTGTGATAGCACCAATAACAAACTGTAACTTGTGATAGCACCAATAACAAACTGAGACTTTGGAAGCACCAATAACAAAGTGTGACTTGTGATAGCAGCAATAACAAACTGTGACTTGTGATAGCACCAATAACAAACTGTGTCTTGTTATAGCACCAATAACAAACAGTAACTTGTGATAGCAGCAATAACAAACTGTGTCTTGTGATAGCACCAATAGCAAACTGTGTCTTGTTATAGCACCAATAACAAACAGTAACTTGTGATAGCACCAAGAACAAACTGTGTCTTGTTATAGCACCAATAACAAACTGTAACTTGTGATAGCACCAATAACAAACTGTGACTTGTGATAGCACCAATAACAAACTGTAACTTGTGATAGAAGCAATAACAAACTGTAACTTGTGATAGCAGCAATAACAAACTGTAACTTGTGATAGCACCAATAACAAACAGTAACTTGTGATAGAAGCAATAACAAACAGTAACTTGTGATAGAAGCAATAAAAAACTGTAACTTGTGATAGCAGCAATAACAAACTGTAACTTGTGATAGCAGCAATAAACAAACTGTAACTTGTTATAGAAGCAATAACAAACTGTAAGTTGTGGTAGCAGCAATAACAAACTGTAACTTGTGATAGCAGCAATAACGAACTGTAACTTTTGATAGCACCAATAACAAACTGTAACTTGTGATAGCAGCAATAACAAACTGTAACTTGTGATAGCAGCAATAACCAAACTGTAACTTGTGATAGCAGCAATAACAAACTGTGACTTGTGATAGCAGCAATAACAAACTGTAACTTGTGATAGCAGCAATAACAATCTGTAACTTGAGATAGCAGCAATAACAAACTGTGACTTGTGATAGCACCAATAAAAAAATTAACTTGTGATAGCGTCAATAAAAAAATTAACTTGTGATAGCGTCAATAACCAAACTGCAACTTGTGATAGCACCAATAACAAAGTGTAACTTGTGATAGCAGCAATAGCAAACTGTGACTTGTGATAGCAGCAATAGCAAACTGTAACTTGTGATAGCAGCAATAACAAACTGTAACTTGTGATAGCAGCAATAACAAACTGTAACTTGTGATAGCAGCAATAGCAAACTGTGACTTGTGATAGCAATAACAAACTGTAACTTGTGATAGCAGCAATAACAAACTGTAACTTGTGATAGCAGCAATAACAAACTGTAACTTGTGATAGCAGCAATAACAAACTGTAACTAGTGATAGCTCCAATAACAAACTGTGACTTGTGATAGCAGAAATAACAAACTGTGACTTGTGATAGCATCAATAACAAACTGTAACTTGTGATAGCACCAATAGCAAACTGTGACTTGTGATAGCATCAATAACAAACTGTAACTTGTGATAGCACCAATAACAAACAGTGACTTGTGATAGCACCAATAACAAACTGTAACTTGTGATAGCACCAATAGCAAACTGTAACTTGTGATAGCACCAATAGCAAACTGTGACTTGTGATAGCACCAATAGCAAACTGTAACTTGTGATAGCAGCAATAACAAACAGTTACTTGTGATAGCACCAATAACAAACAGTAACTTGTGATAGCACCAATAACAAACAGTAACTTGTGATAGCACCAGTAACAAACTGTAACTTGTGATAGCACCAATAGCAAACTGTAACTTGCGATAGCACCGATAACAAACTGTAACTTGTGATAGCACCAATAATAAACAGTAACTTGTGATAGCAGCAATAACAAACAGTAACTTGTGATAGCAGCAATAACAAACAGTGACTTGTGATAGCACAATAACAAACAGTAACTTGTGATAGCACCAATAACAAACTGTTACTTGTGATAGCACCAATAACAAACTGTAACTTGTGATAGCACCAATAAAAAACAGTAACTTGTGATAGCAACAATAACAAACTGTAACTTGTGATAGCACCAATAACAATCAGTAACTTGTGATAGCAGCAATAACAAACTGTACTTGTGATAGCACCAATAACAAACTGTAACTTGTGATAGCACCAATAACAAACAGTAACTTGTGATAGCAGCAATAACAAACTGTTACTTGTGATAGCAGCAATAACAAACTGTAACTTGTGATAGCACCAATAACAAACTGTAACTTGTGATAGCAGCAATAACAAACAGTAACTTGTGATAGCAGCAATAACAAACTGTGACTTGTGATAGCACCAATAACAAACTGTAACTTGTGATAGCAGCAATAACAAACTGTAACTTGTGATAGCAGCAATAACAAACAGTAACTTGTGATAGCAGCAATAACAAACTGTTACTTGTGATAGCAGCAATAAAAAACTGTTACTTGTGATAGCAGCAATAACAAACAGTAACTTGTGATAGCACCAATAAAAAACTGTAACTTGTGATAGCAGCAATAACAAACTGTAACTTGTGATAGCAGCAATAACAAACTGTAATTTGTGATAGCAGCAATAACAAACAGTAACTTGTGATAGCACCAATAAAAAACTGTAACTTTTGATAGCAGCAATAACAAACTGTAACTTGTGATAGCAGCAATAACAAACTGTAATTTGTGATAGCAGCAATAACAAACAGTAACTTGTGATAGCACAATAAAAAACTGTAACTTGTGATAGCAGCAATAACAAACTGTTACTTGTGATAGCACCAATAAAAAACTGTAACTTGTGATAGCACCAATAAAAACTGTAACTTGTGATAGCACCAATAACAAACTGTTACTTGTGATAGCAGCAATAACAAACTGTTACTTGTGATAGCAGCAATAACGAACTGTAATTTGTGATAGCAGCAATAACAAACAGTGACTTGTGATAGCAGCAATAACAAACAGTGACTTGTGATAGCAGCAATAACAAACTGTTACTTGTGATAGCAGCAATAACGAACTGTAATTGTGATAGCAGCAATAACAAACAGTAACTTGTGATAGCACCAATAAAAAACTGTAACTTGTGATAGCAGCAATAACAAACTGTTACTTGTGATAGCACCAATAAAAACTGTAACTTGTGATAGCAGCAATAACAAACTGTTACTTGTGATAGCAGCAATAACAAACTGTAACTTGTGATAGCACCAATAACAAACTGTAACTTGTGATAGCAGCAATAACAAACAGTAACTTGTGATAGCAGCAATAACAAACTGTTACTTGTGATAGCACCAATAACAAACTGTAACTTGTGATAGCAGCAATAACAAACTGTAACTTGTGATAGCAGCAATAACAAACAGTAACTTGTAAAACCAGCATGGGTTCTCGTCTCTCACACCCGTCTCCTCATTAGTCACAGTACCTCTTGTCAGCAAATTATCAGGGAAAGATCTTAGCATATCTTTCTCGCCAGGCTCACCCTCTACTCTAATGGTGCCCTCAAAGCAAACATTGCAGCTTTGTTATTCTTTCACGAATATTCTTATCCATGCATATTAAATGCCTTTTTACAAGTTCAAGATGACTCGACTTTGAACGAATTTCTCAAATCCGACAAGGTCATGGACGGGAAGACCATCTTAAGTCTTTTGCCCTTGACCTGAGCATTCCACGTGACACGCGCTGATCTCTGCTACGTCAACACACTCACGAGGGGTGAAGTTTGAAGAAAGTGGTTGCGGATCAATCATGTCTCAACAATGATCGTTTAACCCCCTTCCCAAGGATTTTAACCGTTCACGATTGGATGTTCAGGTGTGGTGTGTTTGATTTGATGACTTGAAGGTGTGGTGGAACCTTCTAAGCCAATTCGAGTCAAAATGTGAAGACTAATACGATCACAGTGGCGGAACTTATGGGAAAAACAGTGGTGGGTTTAGCCCCGGGCGACAGCATAAACTCGATGACGGAGTAACAAGTAAACTCTGAAAGTAATTCGTTGTTTGAACATAACTCGTCATCATAATCTTGCGTCACCATTACAATGAAGGTTGGCTACCATGGAGCGCTATTTCATCTCTTGCCCAGATTGTACTCGCTGTCAATAACTATCCTGCCGGTCTCTTAATCTTATCGGCCCGCCATAGTCGTTGTCGTCTCTACCTTGAAAGATGACCTCTCAGATGAGATTCAGTAAATTATTGTGCCAATTTATTTGTTAAACAATTTACAATTAATTTCTCTTCTTCGAACTGTATTGAATAGTTGTTATTCTTTACTTAGGTGCCTTCAAAACTTCTTATTTCACTTCTTTTCTGTTCAGCTAGAGCTTACCATTCTTCAATTAATCCCTAATTCAAAAATCTTCAAGTTTCTGTTAGAGTTATCTTTAATTCTTAATCCAAAGGGCTTCGGGTTTCTTTTTGAGTTATCTTTAATCCCTAATCCAAAAATCTTCAGGTTTCTTTAGACTTATATTTAATCCTTAATCCAAAAGGGTTCAAGTTTCTTTTAGAGTTATCTTTAATCCCTAGTCCAAAAGGCTTCAAATTTCTTTTAGAGTTATCTTTAATCCTTAATCCAAAAGGTTTCAGGTTTCTTTTAGAGTTATCTTTAATCTTTAATCCAAAAGGCTTCAAATTTCTTTTAGAGTTATCTTTAATCTTTAATCCAAAAGGTTTCAAGTTTCTTTTAGAGTTATCTTTAATCTTTAATCCAAAAGGTTTCAAGTTTCTTTTAGAGTTATCTTTAACCTTTAATCCAAAAGGCTTCAAATTTCTTTTAGAGTTATCTTTAATCTTTAATCCAAAAGGTTTCAAGTTTCTTTTAGAGTTATCTTTAATCTTTAATCCAAAAGGTTTCAAATTTCTTTTAGAGTTATCTTTAATCCAAAAGGCTTCAAATTTCTTTTAGAGTTATCTTTAATCCAAAAGGCTTCAAATTTCTTTTAGAGTTATCTTTAATCTTTAATCCAAAAGGCTTCAAATTTCTTTTAGAGTTATCTTTAATCCCTAATCCAAAAGGCTTCATGTTTCTTTTAGTGTTATCTGTACTGAAATTGTGACCTACATAAGACCATCAAGTTCGAAAGCCTGCATACAACGTGTTGCTAATTACGATCAAAATTTACCAAAGTGTCAATCAAATTAAACCAGTCAAATTAAACAATTCAAATTAAACCAATTAAAAAAAAAACACCGATCGAACTAAAGCAATCACATTTAACCAATCAGATTAAATCAATCGAACAAACCAGCCAAATGAAATCAATAAAATCTTGTACAAAATGAAAATAAAGCGAACAAGGCATTCTACAATGTAGAGGTAGTACTTTAGTATCGTCCACATCCAGTTATGGTTATGGTTATGGAAGGTCCCGGTATCACTGCAAAAGAATTAAAATCCATAATTGCTCAACCGCCCGTGCCAGTGGAATCATCCGCATTACTTACTAACTCATCTCCCAAACAAAGAAAGATAGCTGTAGTCCCCATCATAGCAGTCTCAGCACACGCCAAATGACATAAGGCGAAACCGCACAGAAAGTGAACACAACTGTCTGTTCCCTGCCATACGCTATCACCATTCATCGTAAACAATCGGAATATCAAAACGGATGAGACACACAGCTCACGGTGTGCACAGAGCACTTAACTTAGTAGCTCCTGCAACAAGCCGGACTTGGAATATGAGGAAAGTGCAACAAGGAATACTTTTCAGACATAGCCTTCAATGGTTCCTGCCGCCTATCCACCATATTGACCGGAAGTTCACGTCCTCCTGAAAATGATGATCGTCATATTTTTTAATATATAGCGCTTGATGTTAGGACATTGTTTCTGACTCCTAATCCGAACATATGAAACACAGTTAGTCATCGGAATATCTCCGTCGCACATCAAACAGCAGACCGTTATATCTCACTGCAGTGTGAATTTGTGAAATTATAAACCAGTTCACATGTCTACCCTCGATCTCACAGTAGCCCTCTTGAATCTAGACAACATCCCACCTGACTAACATGAAACTCACCCCGCTGCTGCAAAGTCATGAACAAAGCTCCGTCATTTCGCCTTTCATTATTAACGTACGGCCGGTCTAGGGATACACGATCAGCCATTTATACGCAGCTAGTTATACTATTAACAATGAGTTAATAATGAACAGGTCAAAACAAATCGCAATAGCGTTGCACATGAGGAAGTTACGTCTAAAGCTTAACAATAACAACCGTTAGAAGGTGATGTTTCAAGTCCGTTCATCTTTCTTCTTCTTTTTCTGTAGTAAAAGTGCTTCTCTACTTCCTCTTACGTCATCAAGGAAAGGTCCCGGAACAATCACAGGAACTGCCACGTAGTACACACATTAAGAAAGACGAAAGAGCGGCAGAGCAAAAATAGCCTGAAGGAGAACAGTGAAGATAGGGACGAGCAGTGGGGGCAAGTAAGTAAAGTAAAGTACCCCCGTCACGCTAAGTGGCGTATAGGGAAATATGGTGTTAGTGACCCTATATTTTACAGACCTTCAGCACATGATTTTTGGGGTAATATGGTCAGTATTACGCCCGTGCTGCTTTACTTTCCCAGAAAAAAATCCGGTACCCATTTAAGGCTGGGTGAACCCGGAAGCCGTCGGTTGGGATCGAACCCTACCCCTTGTCCGTGGTAGTCCAGTTCACTAACCACTGAGCTATCGCGGCTCATTGGGGGCAAGACATGGAACAATTTGTATATGATTATCATGGGCCAGGCAAAGAGGAGGAACTTTGTTGCTGCCCTACAAGACACCAAAAGGCGTGACGCCACTGGCTGCTTTGTCTGTTCTCAGAGAAAATAACAAAAAGAAGCAGAGACTGACGGAGAAGAAAAAGAAGTGGAGGAAGAAGAATTGGGTGAAGGAAAAGAAGAGAAAGAGGGAAAATAAATTGAAGAAGAAGAAGAAATAGGAGAAGAGGAAGAAGAGAAAGAGGGAGAATAAATGGAAGAAGAAGAAGAAATGGGAGAAGAGAAAGAGGGAGAATAAATTGAAGAAGTAGAAATAGGAGAAGAGAAAGAGGGAGAATAAATTGAAGAAGAAGAAATAGGAGAAGAGGAAGAAGAGAAAGAGGACGAAGAGAAAGAGGGAGAATAAATTGAAGAAGAAGAAGAAGAAATGGGAGAAGAGAAAGAGGGAGAATAAATTGAAGAGGATGAAATAGGAGAAGAGGAAGAAGAGAAAGAGGGAGAATAAATTGAAGAAGAAGAGGAAGAAGAAATGGGAGAAGAGAAAGAGGGAGAATAAATTGAAGAAGAAGAAATAGGAGAAGAGGAAGAAGAGAAAGAGGGAGAATAAATTGAAGAGGAAGAAGAAATGGGAGAAGAGAAAGAGGGAGAATAAATTGAAGAAGAAGAAGAAATGGGAGAAGAGGAAGAGGGAGAATAAATTGAAGAAGAAGAAGAAATAGGAGAAGAGGAAGAAGAGAAAGAGGGAGAATAAATTGAAGAAGAAGAGGAAGAAATGGGAGAAGAGAAAGAGGGAGAATAAATTGAAGAGGAAGAAATAGGAGAAGAGGAAGAAGAGAAAGAGGGAGAATAAATTGAAGAAGAAGAAGAAGAAGAAATGGGAGAAGAGAAAGAGGGAGAATAAATTGAAGAAGAAGAAATAGGAGAAGAGGAAGAAGAGAAAGAGGGAGAATAAATAGAAGAAGAAGAAGAAGAAGAAGAAGAAATGGGAGAAGAGAAAGAGGGAGAATAAATTGAAGAAAAAGAAATAGGAGAAGAGGAAGAAGAGAAAGAGGGAGAATAAATAGAAGAAGAAGAAGAAGAAATGGGAGAAGAGAAAGAGGGAGAATAAATTGAAGAAGAAGAAGAAGAAATGGGTGAAGGAGAAGAAGAGAAAGAGGGAGAATAAATAGAAGAAAAAGAAATGGGAGAATATGATGAATAGAAAGCGGGAGAATAAATAGAAGAAGAAGAAGTGAAAAAAAGGAATAATGAAGAGAAAAAGTGGTGGAAGAAGATAAATAAAAAGGAGAAGAATAGATGGCAGATGGTTCATTGTATATCCCTAGACTCTAGACCGACCGTTGCTAATCTTACGGTCTGTTGGTTGATGTGCGACGGGGATAATCTGACGACTAACTGTGTGTCTATATGTTCGCAATTGGAGTCAACAATGATGGCTTAACATCATCAAGCGCTCTACATTTTTTTTAAATATAACGATCATCATCTTCAAGAGGACGTGAACTTCCGGTATATGGTGGATAGGCTGCGGGAACCATTGAAGGCTATGCATGAAAAGTGTTCCTTGTTGCAGTTTCCTCATATTCCAAGTCCGGCTTGTTGCAGGAGCTACTGAGTTAAGTGCTCTGTGCACACCGTGAGCTGCGTGTCTCATCCGTTTTGATCATGTTTCGATATTCCAATTGCTTTCGATGAATGATGATATATCGTATGACAGGAAACAGCTGGCTGTGTTCACTTTCTGCGCGGTTTCACCTTATGTCTTTTGGCGTGTGCTGAGACTGCTATGATGGGGACTAGTTACTTTTCTTTGTTTGGGAGATGAGATTCGGATGATTACGCTGGCACGAGCGGTTGAGCAATTATGGATTTTAATTCATTTGCAGTGATATCGGGGCCTTCCACAACGAAATAACCAAATAGAATAGATGGGAGAAGATAGGAAGTGGAAGAATAAGAATAGGAAGAATCAATGGGAAAAGAGATGATGATAATTAAGAAAAACAAAAGAAAGGTTGGGGGTGGGGGGGGGGGTTAGAGGAGGAAATAAACAAGAGCATTGTAGCGAAGAAAATAGCAGCAACATCATCATCACCTACTTTATCTCTTTTAGAGTTTGGCTGCCATGACAACTAGTCTGTAGTGTTCTATGCCCAACGTCTGACGTCTGCTTTATTCAGTCCCAGCTATAACATTCTGCTCTGGGTTTCTGTGTAGCCTTCCTCTCCATCGTCTACCTGGCACCAGGGCCAAATAAAAGTAACTAACAAGAAATGGATAATAACAATGTATCTGAAGTTGGTCACCATACAACCGAGTTACAAAGATAGAAATACAAGAAATGGATAATAACAATGTATCTGAAGTTGGTCACCACACAACCGAGTTACAAAGATAGAAATACAAGAAATGGATAATAACAATGTATCTGAAGTTGGTCACCACACAACCGAGTTACAAAGATAGAAATACAAGAAATGGATAATAACAATGTATCTGAAGTTGGTCACCACACAACCGAGTTACAAAGATAGAAATACAAGAAATGGATAATAACAATGTATCTGAAGTTGGTCACCACACAACCGAGTTACAAAGATAGAAATACAAGAAATGGATAATAACAATGTATCTGAAGTTGGTCACCACACAACCGAGTTACAAAGATAGAAATACAAGAAATGGATAATAACAATGTATCTGAAGTTGGTCACCACACAACCGAGTTACAAAGATAGAAATACAAGAAATGGATAATAACAATGTATCTGAAGTTGGTCACCACACAACCGAGTTACAAAGATAGAAATACAAGAAATGGATAATAACAATGTATCTGAAGTTGGTCACCACACAACCGAGTTACAAAGATAGAAATACAAGAAATATTAAGAAAGAAAGAAAGAAAGAAACGATTACAACGGGATCTATTTGACAGTCAACAAAAGAACCAACAAATGCCAGAGCCTGAAAGAGGAGTAAAGAGTTATGGCACTGTTCCCTGGCATGTTCGTAAGAGGCGACTACCGAGGGTTGGGCATGGGGCTGGCTATCCTGTACTGTAAAAAAGATAAGACGAAAAAAACTTCACAAACATTGGATGGAGATGGAAGGACAAAATCACTAACATAGAATTATGGAAATGCACCAGTCAAGTACCAGTAGATAAAGAGATACAACGAAGACGATGACGCTGGATAGGACACACACTGCGGAAGCCAACTGAGATTATTACACAACATGCCCTTTTTTTGAACCCCCAAGGAAAAAGACAAAGAGGAAGACCAAAATATTCTTGGAGAAGACAGTTGGAAGCAGAGATGAAGATGATGGGCATGGCATGGAATGGTCTTAAAAGAATGGCAAGAAACAGAACAGTTTGGATAGTGTTTGTTGAAGACCTATACTCCAGAGGGAGCTGAAAGTGTTGAAGACTTATGCTCCACAGGGAGTTGAAAGTGTTTGTTGAAGACCTATGCTCCACAGGGAGTTGAAAGTGTTTGTTGAAGACCTATGCTCCACATGGAGATGAAAGTGTTTGTTGAAGACCTATGCCCCACAGGGAGTTGAAAGTGTTTGCTGAAGACCTATGCTCCACAGGGAGATGAAATTATTTGTTGAAGACCTATGCTCCACAGGGAGTTGAAAGTGTTTGTTGAAGACCTATGCTCCACGGGGAGCTGAAAGTGTTGAAGACCTATGCTCCACAGGGAGTTGAAAGTGTTTGTTGAAGACCTATGCTCCACAGGGAGTTGAAAGTGTTTGTTGAAGACCTATGCTCCACAGGGAGTTGAAAGTGTTTGTTGAAGACCTATGCTCCACAGGGAGTTGAAAGTGTTTGTTGAAGACCTATGCTCCACAGGGAGTTGAAAGTGTTTGTTGAAGACTTAAGCTCCACAGGGAGTTGAAAGTGTTTGTTGAAGACCTATGCTCCACAGGGAGCTCAAAGTGTTGAAGACCTATGTTCCACGGGGAGCTGAAAGTGTTGAAGACCTATGCTCACAGGGAGTTGAAAGTGTTTGTTGAAGACCTATGCTTCACAAATAGCTGAAAGTGTTTGTTGAAGACCTATGCTCCACGGGGAGCTGAAAAGGTTGAAGAAGAAGACGAAGAAAAGAACCAATTACTTGGGTGCGTCTTAAAAAAAAAAATAAATAAAATATTTCTTTACGGCATTAAACCATTTCTGAGGATTCCCCAGCAGCGGAAGACCCTATAGAAGAACAAAGGCCGCTTGTTCAGTGCAGTCGCCACGAGGTGTTAGAGTTGGAGTTTTAATTTCACTCCCATCCTCCCCCCTCCATATAAAAAAAACGATTGGAACTACCAGTATTAGAACCCCCGTTATTCAGGTTTGAAGCCCGACAAGTTATTAGTCCGACCAGCCTGGTTCGTCTCTTTGTCTTGATGGTACACATTGTCATAGGTTCACCTTACCACCTTTTGATGATACCAGTCTACCTTAGTCTAGGTCTGCCGCTGCCTAATCTACCTTGTAGCTTCCCGTCCAAGATGACTTTTGGAGGTGTGTTATTTCTCTTCGTATCCAGAAAAATTCAGTTTTTTTTTTTAGTTGTGTTATGGAGTTCTTTATTCCTTTACATGATGAATGTGCATAAGTATGAGCCCCTATTAATTAATGTGCTGATTTATGAGCACCTATTAATTAATGTGCCTATTTATGAGCACCTATTAATTAATGTGCCTATTTATGAGCACCTATTAATTAATGTGCCTATTTATGAGCACCTATTAACGGATGTGCCTATTTATGAGCACCTATTAATTAATGTGCTGATTTATGAGCGCCTATTAATTAATGTGCCTATTTATGAGCACCTATTAATTAATGTGCCTATTTATGAGCACCTATTAACGGATATGCCTATTTATGAGCACCTATTAATTAATGTGCTGATTTATGAGCGCCTATCAATTAATGTGCTGATTTGTGAGCACCTATTAATTAATGTGCTTAATTAGGAGCACATGTTAACTGATGTGCTTAATTATAAGCACCTATTAATTACTGTGCTTAATTATGAGCACCTATTAATTAATGTGCATAATTATAAGCACCTGTTATTTACTGTGCGTAATTATGAGGACATGTGGTGTTTTAGAAGTACAATGATGGTAACCCACAAATAATTCAATGCATTTAATTGATTGTTTGAATCTTTGTTAATCAGCAGACCCCAATGGAAGACTAGGCATACTGATTTGTACTTATCGATCTTTAATTTGAGCAAATAAACATTTGGTCCAGTTTCCGAGCACACAGACGTCTCTGGCAAGAGAAGGGCAATGGCCAAAACTCCAGGTCGTCAGTGGCAAGTACGGCCAATGAGCGCGACGCGAGGGCACCTTTGTCAAGTGCAGACAACGGGCGTGACTTCTTGGCAGTTGTTGGGCGGTTTGATAATTCGAGGTCATGGAAAAACCAACAGGACCTGGTATAAATTTGACCAAACTCTCCATCAGTCGAACTGCAACAGCATACCTCCAGCAAGGTAGTGAGTGAATCGGTCGTGTTGTGTACATCAAACTATCTGAAATACTTGATTGAGGACTAACAGAAGTAATTATTATTGCTTGTTACATTCAAGCGGGCTACAAGTATCAATATAATAAACATCATAAGTCTGTGCTATCGCAACAGGAGAAGGTAACTACCAAATCTTGCAGTTTTATTTCAAGTTTTAATTATAAATTTTGAATTTCAAATTGGAAGATTTATTCAGAGTTTTGTTTGACATTTTCATGTTTCAATCATTGAACGTGTTCGCAGAATAAAACGATTGTAACTGAATCGTTTGAGTGTAATATTGTAAGACAGCTCGCAAAACATCCATCGTAAAACTGACGCTATCTTGACAAGATTTTCTTTTCGCGTTCGTCAGACACATTTTCATCTTCTACTCTTTAATGGACGTTAAAATTGCGTACAAACGCTGTGTCGTGGTTACCGTACTCTACGACTTCTACGTCTTTCGGCTCCACACATTTCGACTCCACACATTTCGACTCCACACATTTCCACTTCAACAAAACATTTATAATTCTAGATTCCCCACTCATGTGGTCACACTGGTTAGTTTCCAGGTCTACTACGGCGAATGAGTAATGAGATCTTGGTTAGTTTTAACTCACTGATCCTAATCAGCTATGAGTTAATGAGTACTTTCAGTCTATGATTTGTTGAACTCTTTAAGAGATTGGTCGACATTTGATGACCTCAAGAGATTGGTCGACATTTGATGACCTCATCTCTGATTTATTATACCTGGTACGTCACCGAAATAATGTACCTCTGTCAATGTTTCAATACAAAATGAGGCTTAATGTCTTTGTATGTCCAGCAGCACATTTCTGTACACAACTGTGTCATATATTACAATGCGCATCCACTTTCTATGTTCGGGAAGGTATCAGAACTATACCACACAAGTCGGAAAACAGTGAGGATACATGCACAGTTTCATTGTAAATGTGCCACGCATGTCGTAATAATTAACTAAGGAAGTTGACGGATAGACTAACAACATGTCTGCTGTAAACAGGTTACTCGGGTCATAAATGTGAAGACAAGGAAATCGACTTCTCCATTCTTGTAAAATGGAGGGACTCAGGAAACATAGAGTAGGAAGTCATGCAGTTAAAGCTCATGAAAAGATGGCGAAGACAAGTCATGGAATTAAAGCAGGTGGCGAAGACAAGTCATGCAGTTAAAGTAGGTGGCGAAGACAAGTCATGCAGTAAAAGCCCATGAATAGGTGGCGAAGACAAGTCATGCAGTTAAAGTAGGTGGCGAAGACAAGTCATGCAGTAAAAGCCCATGAATAGGTGGCGAAGACAAGTCATGCAGTTAAAGTAGGTGGCGAAGACAAGTCATGCAGTAAAAGCCCATGAATAGGTGGCGAAGACAAGTCATGGAAACACTTAAGAACATCTCCCTGGACTTGTGAGAGGTAGATGTAGTGTCCAAGATTAGGGATACAAGGAAAGAGCCTGTCCGTGGCATATGATCCAAAAATGGGTTTAAATGGCTTGGAATTTCAAATTGAAATGTTACCGGTGGGACTAGTTGGTCCAGAGGTAAGACGCCGGCCTCTAGGCAGGAATGTTCTTCGTTCGATTCTCGCCACAGGTGGTGGGAATTTTTTAAAATCGAACTCGTGGTTTATTCGTGGCTTTACCCTGCCCCGATCTCTGGGTAGTGAGACCTGTTGTCTAGACCCCTCTGGGTAGTGAGACCCGTTGTCTAGACCCCTCTGGGTAGTAAGACCCGTTGTCTAGACCCCTCTGGGTAGTGAGACCCGTTGTCTAGACCCCTCTGGGTAGTGAGACCCGTTGTCTAGACCCCTCTGGGTAGTGAGACCCGTTGTCTAGACCCCTCTGGGTAGTGAGACCCGTTGTCTAGACCCCTCTGGGTAGTGAGACTCGTTGTCTAGACCCCTCTGGGTAGTGAGACCCGTTGTCTAGACCCCTCTGGGTAGTGAGACCCGTTGTCTAGACCCCTCTTGGTAGTGAGACCCGTTGCCCCTCTAGGGAAAAAAAAAACGGCGTAAAAAAGAGGTCTTGTGTGTACTCGTGCACGTTAAAGAACCCTTGGCGGTTTAATGTCGAAAAAGAGCAGGCCACAAAGACTGTTGTCCGGTCAAAAGTTGTTAAGCAAAGTTTACACATCCGTGCCGAAGGCGGATGTGTCGGTCCGAAAGGCGCAGATATCGAGGCAATGTCGTAAACTAGCGACACAACGCATCAATGCCCACTCAAACGGTGAATGCTAAGAAGAGAACAAGAATTGTAACTGAGACCTATCGGAGAGGAACATCGGTTTTTCTTGCTAAAATCATGTGGCTACATGTATGGAGCCTATCAGAAGTTCGGTCCAATCAGCAGCCACTGAGTCGCTAGTGTACAGTATCTTACAGCGGTCCATAGTTTCTAACTTTTATCCCATTTTGATGTGATTCTAACACCAGACCTGGGACGTGTTGAGAATGTATAGATTCACCTGCCTAGAAAATACAACACTATATGGCGCCGAACAAAGGGCATAGACCCATATGCAGATGGGTCAATAATTAATTAAAGAAGAGAAAAACAAATTTCGACCACTCAAAATTTTGAAATAAAGTAACTCTAAATAAATTATCGCAAAATCGTGGAACTCTCAAAATTAAATTTCGCTGCTGATATAACCATTTTGACATAACCATAATATAACTGTGACTTTGCTAACAATGGTTAAGCTAGGCGTGCACCGCCGAAAAATGGATTTCATGAATACTCGAATGGAGAAAACAGCAACCTTTCCAGGGTTAAAGTGATGATCTCGTTTTCGTTTATTTCGTTTAAATGTTTTGGTTCAGATTTTCACTTTTAGAAATCAGTTCAAAGAAGCAATAAGTAAAGCAGGGTTTTCAAATCGCATTATCTCTTTTTTGATTATTTTTCTTCTACAATTTCTTTTTCTACTTCTCCTCCCCTTACTCCTTTTTTCTCCTCATCCTTATTCTTATTCTTCTTCCCCAACTCTTTCTTCACCCTGTCATTTTTCTCCTTTTTTTGATTCATCTCTTTCTTTCTTTTTTTCTTTCTTTCTTTCTTTCTTTCTTTCTTTCTTTCTTTCTTTCTTTCTTTCTTTCTTTCTTTCTTTCTTTCTTTCTTTCTTTCTTTCTTTCTTTATGTCTTGTTTCATTATTCTTCAACTCTTACTTTTCCTCTTTATTCATCTCTAACGCTATTGGTAGATGCAGGAAAATAACATTACAGGAAGCTCACAAATTTCTTCATTTGACAACATAGAATGTACACCTATAGGCTTGCCTACTGTGTAATATCATCATCATGTGACATACCGTTTGGCGTAGGCGATCATGTCCTTTGACAATCTTCTATCCACAGTGCATCGTATCAATTCTGTTAATGACTGTTATCCGTGCCAAGACACCATGCTATATAGTATCTTCTCTCTTTGTTGTCCGCGATCTCTCTTTCCCTGTATTTTGCCAGTTACAACCTAGTATTACAACTTTCCTCTTCTCATGATGTGCTCGAAAAATGTTGATTGTTTTTTCCGATGTTTTTTAACAGCTCAATTTTGTGTTGGCCTCTATGAGAATTTCCTCGTTGGTCTTTTTAGCTGTCCAGGGAACTTTCAACATTCTTCTGAGAAATCCCATCTCTGTGGCCTTTAATCGTCTTTTCATTTATTTGTCTACTGTCCACGATTTACTTCCACAGGTCAGAATTTGCTCTTTTTTTCACTTCCATTAACATAGACTTGTTGCACAAAACGGTTTTCATTTTCTGAAATGCTATTTTGGCCTGAGCTATTCTGGTTTTTATTTCAGTGGTGTACCTTCCATATGATGTTATTATTGTGTACAAGTATTTGACACGTTTTAGAACTGTCCAGTTTATGTTTGTGCTGCATGCTGGTGATGATTGTTTCATCGATATGACCATTACTTTTGTTTTCTTATTATTCAGACTGAAACCATTCTTGTTTCTTTCTTTTACTGTTATGTTCATCACTTCTTGTAGTTCACTGTACAATATGGCTCCTCTTGTAGTTCACTGTACAATATGGCTCCTCTTGTAGTTCACTGTACAACATGGCTCCTCTTGTAGTTCACTGTACAATGTGGCTCCTCTTGTAGTTCACTGTACAATATGGTTCTTCTTGTAGTTCACTGTACAATATGGCTCCTCCATAGTTCACTGTACAATATGGCCCCTCTTGTAGTTCACTGTACAATATGTCTCCTCTTGTAGTTCACTGTACAATATGTCTCCTCTTGTAGTTCACTGTACAATATGGCTCCTCTTGTAGTTCACTGTACAATATGGCTCCTCCATAGTTCACTGTACAATATGGCCCCTCTTGTAGTTCACTGTACAATATGGCTCCTCTTGTAGTTCACTGTACAATATGGCTCCTCTTGTAGTTCACTGCACAATGTGGCTCCTCTTGTAGTTCACTGTACAATATGGTTCTTCTTGTAGTTCACTGTACAATATGGCTCCTCTTGTAGTTCACTGTATAATATGGCTCCTCTTGTAGGTGACTGTACTATATGGCTCCTCTTGTAGTTCACTGTACAATATGGCTCCTCTTGTAGTTCACTGTACAATATGGCTCCTTTTGTAGTTCACTGTACAATAATGCTCCTCTTGTAGTTCACTGTACAATAATGCTCCTCTTGTAGTTCACTGTACAATATGGCTCCTCTTGTAGTTCACTGTACAATGTGGCTCCTCTTGTAGTTCACTGTACAATATGGTTCCTCTTGTAGTTCACTGTACAATGTGGCTCCTCATGTAGCTCACTGTACAATATGGCTCCTCCATAGTTCACTGTACAATATGGCTCCTCTTGTAGTTCACTGTACAATATGGCTCCTCTTGTAGTTCACTGTACAATATGGCTCCTCTTGTAGTTCACTGTACAATATGGCTCCTCTTGTAGTTCACTGTACAATGTGGTTCCTCTCCATTACCGGAATAGAGTAGGTGTTTGCAGGTCACAAAACATTACTCCCTTCGAGTTCAGCAGCAGCTCATGATAGTTAGTTAGCGATTACGTCATAACAATATTAATTTGTTCTTTAACAAAGAATTATTTTTTTTATACTTCAAAATGTCTTCTATTCACTGGCAGAGGCGTAATCAGTCAAGACTACATTTTCAACAGTGAAAACCAAAGTTCAAGGTCACTTTACTGCAAGCTTGGAACTGAATTCTGCTTCCTATTATTTTTGGAGATATTTTTCTCACCAAAATTGTTGTGCAGAAATTTGTTGAATTCTCACAAAATGACTGCTGTACTCATCGTCACGTTGATGACCTTCCTTGCAACACAAGTTCAAGGTAAGTGGGCGTGTCTTTTAATAATCGTGAAAGGTTGTTTTCTTCTCTGATCTTTGATTTTAACATCATCAATCATTATCACCATCACCATCATCAGCATCATCACCATCATCAGCAATGGACCATCATCATAACCATCATCATCATCACCATCATCATCATAACCATCATCATCATCACCATCATCATCATCATCATCACCATCATCAGCATCATCACCATCATCAGCATCACCACCATCATCAGCATCATCACCATCATCATCATAACCATCATCGTCATCACCATCATCAGCATCATCACCATCATCATCATAACCATCATCGTCATCACCATCATCAGCATCATCACCATCATCACCATCATCAGCATCATCACCATCATCAACATCATCATCATCATCATCAATGGACCATCATCATCACCATCATCATAATCACCATCACCATCATCAACAATGGACCATCATCATCACCATCATCATCATCACCATCAGCAGCATCATCACCATCATCTTCAATGGACCATCATCATCATCACCATCATCATCACCATCATCACCATCATCATAATCACCATCATCTTCAATGGACCATCATCATCACCATCATCATCATCACCATCATAATCATCATCATCACCTTCATCAGCATCATCACCATCATCATCAATGGACCATCATCAGCACCATCACCATCATCAGCATCATCACAATCATCATCAATGGACCATCATCATCACCAGCATCATCATCACCATCAACAGCATCATAACCATCATCAGCATCATCACCACCATCATCATCATCATCAGCAGCAGCAATGGACCATCATCAGCATCATCACCATCATCAGCGTCATCACCATCATCAACAATGGACCATCATCAGCATCACCACCATCTTCACCATCATCAGCAACATCAGCATCATCATCATAATCATTATCATCATCAGAAATGGACCATCATCAGCATCATCACCATCATCAGCTCATCAACATCGTAAGCATTATCACCATCATCACCATCATCAGCATCATCATCATTATCAGCATCATCATCAGCATCATCATTATCAGAAATGGATCACCATCAGCATCATCACCATCATCAGCTCATCACCATCATAAGCATGATCACCATCATCACCATCATCACCATCATCAGCATCATCATCATCATTATCAGCATCAGCATCATCAACATTATCAGCATCATCATTATCAACATTATCAGCATCATCAACATTATCAGCATCACCATCATCATTATCAGCATTATCACCATCATCAACATTATCAGCATCACCATCATCAACATTATCAGCATTATCAACATTATCAACATTATCAACATCATCACCATCATCAACATTATCAGCATCATCATCATCATCATCAACATTATCAGCATCACCATCATCAACATTATCAGCATTATCACCATCATCAACATTATCAGCATTATCACCATCATCAACATTATCAGCATCAGCATCATCAACATTATCAGCATCATCAACATTATCAGCATTATCTCCATCATCAACATTATCAGCATCATCACCATCATCAGCAATGGACCATCATCAGCATCATCAACATTATCCCTATCGCCATCGTCACCATCATCACTACCATCATCGTCAGTGTCATCACCGTCATCACCATCATTAGCATTATTAGCACTATTAGATTCATCATCATCACCATCATTAGCATTATTAGCACTATTAGATTCATCATCATCACCACCGTCATCACCATCGTTATCGTGAGTTATAATTCATGAAAGTTCAAGATCCAGCTTACTGTCTTCACCTTATTGCTTACACCTTCAGCAGGTGATATTGTTGTCTCGACCGTTCAGTTTCGATGATAACTTTGAGTCTATGGGTCACTCATCGGCTCATATATAGAACAATCTTGTTATATATGTTGTACTCTTTTCTTCTAAACCTTCTTCTTCTTTTCTTCTTGCCCCTTTCATGATCCGAAGATGATTGTTTGTCCTTGTCGGTCAGGCTATCATTGGAATCATTGAGGTTCTCTTACTTTCTGCTGGATACCTTCAAACTGTTTTCCTGTGAACATTTCCATACGTCCACTTTAGTTCTCCAACCAACGAGTCATTCCGACTCAGATTTTCCAGTTTTGTCTTTCTCCGCTTCGTTTGTTATTTGAGTTTTTCGTGTTATCCCTGTTGTTGATGTAATGCCACGAGTTGATACGGTCATGGTGCCATTTTACACATTGATGTGATGCCACGAGTTGATATGGGCATGGTGCCATTTTACACATTGCTGTGATGGATCGTAATGGCTTTCTTGACATTCCCGGCTCTTTCTGGAGAAGTTGGAGTTCGTCTAGTCCCAGGCTATGCTGGGAAACAACTAGTCCAGTCTAGAGGTACTGCAACACTAGGTCTTCTATATCAGTAGGAGCCATTACCGCAGGGACAACGGCGATCATAGCTTCTGTTTTGACTGTTTTGGGGGAAGACTTTAATGAGGTAGAACTGATAGGTCTTGGTACACCGACCTTGCTATTTCGACCACAGCTCGCAGGCGCTTATTCTCATATTTCTGTTCCGGTAATTTCTTCATAAAAATAACAGTTTTCCTTCATACTTTTAGCGCAAGGGAACATATTGGTAGTGCCCATATGTTTTCCGTTGTCCAAAAAAAAAAAAAAATGATGGTGAAAGTGGACAGCATTCTGCAAGGCCGCCTCACTTTGTATATGCAAAAAAAAAGGAAATAAAAATCTGGTCCCAATTATCACAGACAGGTTGAACTCCAAATCAGAGTCTGTCGATGTGGAACAAATCTGATGCTGCTGGGAGTCGAACCCCGACAGCCTGGTTAGCAGACGAATGTACTAACTACTTACTAACAACGACATACACATAGCTTGTGACCGTTGATTTTTTGTTTGTTTGTAATGTTACGTTGTATATGGGTTATTTACCATTATTCTCTTTGTTCTAGTCTAATACATTTCTTCGCATCATTAGTGTGAGTGTATGTTCTTGCGCGCGCATTCTCCTACATCTCTGCTGCTGCTGTAATTATCTCCCCGCTTGTATTTATTCTTTCCACGATGCGCTTGTGATCAATGGTGGCGACGTGGATAGCGCACTCGCCTGCCGGCCAGAAGGTTCCGTATTCATGTGCTAGTTGTGGCAACATTCTTTCCGACCTAAAACGGCTCTGGAGTCCATGCTACCTTTTTACACGTCAGCGTGCGTGAGGAGAAAAGCAAACATCAGAAAAACCATATTATTATTATCTTTTTCTACTATTACTACTACCTACTAGCTACACTACTACTACTACTACTACTACTACTACTACTACTACTATTACTATCTTTCAACTCCCTGTGAAACATAAGTCTTCCATAAAACACTTTCCAAGCCGTCCTCTTTCTTACTATTTTCTTAAGATAGCTCCATTTCTTCCCCAATCTCTTCATCTCTGCTTCCAACTCCCATCTCAAAGTATATTTTGACCTTCACCTTTGTTTCCTCCCTTGAGGTTTAATCAAGTGGCCGTTCGTGTAATACTGCCATTCAGTTTCCGCTGTGTGTGTCTTTTATTTTACCGCCATTGTCCAACACATATTATCTGATCTGTATTTAACATGACCAATCCACAACGAGACTGTGTGTGTCTGTCCAACACATATTATCTGATCTGTATTTAACATGACCAATCCACAACGAGACTGTGTGTGTCTCTACCAGCTAATCGCCCCTCTCCACAGGTAAGAGCATCTTCTGCTACTACAGCAGCTTCGCTCAGACTCGCCACGGCCTCGGTAACTTCCTGCCTGAAAACATCAACCCCAGACTCTGCACGCACGTCATCTTTGCCTTCGTAGATATCACCCCTGATGGACGTGACCTCATTCCCTTCAACAGGAACGACCTGGGACCTAGAGGTTTGTTAAAATAAAATATTTTTTTTTTGGTTATTTCTTCTCCCGACCGTTAGGCCCATTGCCTTTCGACCTTCAAAGCAAGCACGCATTAGAATAAAGTAAGCATTAGAATAAGCAGCAGAATAAAGTAAGCATTAGAATAAGTAAGCATTAGAAGCAAGCATTAGAATAATAAGCATTAGCATTAGCATTAGAATAAAGTAAGCATTAGAATAAGTAAGCATTAGAAGCATTCATTAGAATAAAGTCATTAGAATAAAGCAAGCATTAGAATGTACAAGCATTAGAATAAAGTAAGCATTACGTGTACGAATAAAAAGCAACGAATTTTAACTTATAGAAGAAATGACAAAGAGGAAAATCAAAATAAAAGGATTAGCGGACACCAGAGTAAAAGGACAACAGATAAAGAAAATACGCATGAACTACACGAAAATATTATCAGGAGTCGACAACACAGAAAGAGCAACACATAGAGTAGGTTTCATCATCGACCCAGAACACGCAAAGAACATTCTAGAAATAAAACACTGCTCAGAAAGAATAATCACAACCAGAGTGCTATAAGACGGCTCAACAACAACTTACATACAGATTTATGTACCATGCAACAACAACTTACATACAGATGTATGTACCATGCAACAACAACTTACATACAGATTTATGCACCATGCAACAACAACTAACATACAGATTTATGTACCATGCAACAACAACTTACATACAGATTTATGTACCATGCAACAACAACTTACATACAGATTTATGTACCATGCAACAACAACTTACATACAGATTTATGTACCATGCAACAACAACTTACATACAGATTTATGCACCATGCAACAACAACTTACATACTGATTTATGTACCATGCAACAACAACTTACATACAGATTTATGTACCATGCAACAACAACTTACATACAGATTTATGTACCATGCAACAACAACTTACATACAGATTTATGTACCATGCAACAACAACTCACATACAGATTTATGTACCATGCAACAACAACTTACATACAGATTTATGCACCATGCAACAACAACTTACATACATATTTATGCACCATGCAACAACAATGAAAAAGTCAGCGAAGAATTCTACACAAAATGAAATTGTCAACAAGATTGATGTAAGCGACAACATGTTAGTGATGGGAGATTTGAATGGAAGGCTTGGGAAACGCAACAGTGAGAACAGGGATATCCTGGGACTCTTTGACAGTAAGAAACAGCTGAAATAAATGAAAATGGAAGCAGGCTTCTGAAATTATGTAAACAAAATGATTTGTTTATCACCAACACATTCTTCAAACACAGAGAGTCGCAAGTATACACCTGGTATAAGTGGAATGATTTAATATATAGAAGCCAGATAGATTGTATACTAACAAGAAAACAGAACAAGAAAAGAGTAACCGACAGCAGAACTATCCCTAACATCACAGACAACATGGACCATACAATTGTTATAATAAATAATAACACTCAGACAACCAAAAACAAAGAGAAGCTACTCAAACAAATAAAAGAAGTAAAAAGAACAGACAATAAAAATAAAACAATTGAAAGATCAAGAATCAGGGAAAACCCTAGAAGAAAAACTAACAGAGGAATTCAAGAAACTCTCTAACGAAGTATGCACAGTAGAAGAAGAGAGGAAGCTGTTTAAGAAAACAGTAACCAACATCTCAAAAACAGTATGTGGAACGAAACTAAGGAAAAAAAGAGCACCCCGTGGTGGAACGAAACAATCAGAGAAGCAATTAAAGAAAAAAAAGAAATTGTTTAAAAATCTGAGGGAGAATAAGAACCAAGAAAAATATGAAAAATATGCCATAGCCTGGAGAAAAATGCAATTTTGGTCAGATGAATTTTGATCAAATTTACTCAGTCGTGTTAGATATGAAATCGACTCTCACATTATTAATCTGATCCGATGTGTTGTCGTTTGTATTCTCTCATTTGTCTCACACACTATTCCTGTTCTCATACACTATTCCTGTTCTCACACACTATTCCCGTTCTCACACATTATTCCCGTTCTCACACATTATTCCCGTTCTCATACATTATTCCCGTTCTCACACACTATTCCCGTTCTCATACACTATTCCCGTTCTCATACACTATTCCTGTTCTCACACACTATTCCCGTTCTCATACACTAATCCCGTTCTCACACACTATTCCCGTTCTCACACATTATTCACGTTCTCACACACTATTCCCGTTCTCACACATTATTCCCGTTCTCACACACTATTCCCGTTCTCATATACTATTCCCGTTCTCACACACTATTCCCGTTCTCACACACTATTCCCGTTCTCACACACTATTCCCGTTCTCACACATTATTCCCGTTCTCACACACTATTCCCGTTCTCACACACTATTCCTGTTCTCACATACTATTCCCGTTCTCACACATTATTCCCGTTCTCACACATTATTCCCGTTCTCACACACTATTCCCGTTCTCACACACTATTCCCGTTCTCACACACTATTCCCGTTCTCACATACTATTCCCGTTCTCACACACTATTCCCGTTCTCACACACTATTCCCTTTCTCACACACTATTCCCGTTCTCACATACTATTCCCGTTCTCACACACTATTCCCGTTCTCACACACTATTCCCTTTCTCACACACTATTCCCGTTCTCACATACTATTCCCGTTCTCACACTCTATTCCCGTTCTCACACACTATTCCCTTTCTCACACACTATTCCCGTTCTCACATACTATTCCCGTTCTCACACTCTATTCCTGTTCTCACATACTATTCCCTTTCTCACACACTATTCCTGTTCTCACATACTATTCCCTTTCTCACACACTATTCCCGTTCTCACACATTATTCCCTTTTTCAAACGACGATCTTAAATTTCTCCCTTTCCTTCAAATATCTGCCACAATCTCTCTACGCTGCTTTCACTTTCCATGCCCGCACATGTCATGTCACACCTTCCATGCCCGCACATGTCATGTCACACCTTCCATGCCCGCACATGTCATGTCACACCTTCCATGCCCGCACATGTCATGTCACACCTTCCATGCCCGCACATGTCATGTCACACCTTCCATGCCCGCACATGTCATGTCACACCTTCCATGCCCGCACATGTCATGTCACACCTTCCATGCCCACACATGTCATGTCACACCTTCCATGCCCACACATGTCATGTCCACACATGTCATGTCCACACCTTCCATGCCCACACATGTCATGTCCACACCTTCCATGCCCGCACATGTCATGACCACACCTTCCATGCCCACTCATGTGATGTCCACACCTTCCATGCCCACACATGTCATGCCCACACCTTCCATGTCCACACCTTCCATGCCCACTCACGTCATGTCCACACC
The DNA here is from genome assembly GCA_032433765.1 of Megaustenia siamemsis. NCBI lineage: Eukaryota > Metazoa > Mollusca > Gastropoda > Stylommatophora > Ariophantidae > Megaustenia > Megaustenia siamemsis. The sequence continues at coordinate 69,245,768 of JAVIAB010000041.1, read as the reverse complement.
TTCCATGCCCACACATGTCATGTCCACACATGTCATGTCACACCTTCCATGCCCACACATGTCATGCCACACACTTCCATGCCCACACATGTCATGTCCACACCTTCCATGCCCACACATGTCATGCCCACACCTTCCATGTCCCACACCTTCCATGCCCACACATGTCATGCCCACACCTTCCATGCCCACACATGTCATGTCCACACATGTCATGCCCACACTTCCATGCCCACACATGTCATGTCCACACCTTCCATGCCCACACATGTCATGTCCACACCTTCCATGCCCACACATGTCATGCCCACACCTTCCATGTCCACACCTTCCATACCCACACACGTCATGCCCACACCTTCCATGCCCACACATGTCATGTCACAACTTCCATGCCCACACCTTCCATGCCCACACATGCCATGCCCACTCCACCTTCCATGCCCACACATGTCATGCCCACACACACATGCCACACACATGCATGCCCACACATGTCATGCCCACACATGTCATGCCCACACCTTCCATGCCCACACATGTCATGCCCACACCTTCCATGCCCACACCTTCCGTGCCCGCTCATGTCATGTCACACCTTCAATGTCCACACATGTCATGCCCACACCGTCCATGCCCACACATGTCATGCCCATACCTATTATGCCCACACCTGCCATATCCTCACCTATTATGTCCACACCTGTCATACCCTCACCTATTATGCCCACACCTGTCATACCCTCACCTATTATGCCCACACCTGTCATACCCTCACCTATTATGCCCACACCTGCTGCAGGTCTCTACGCCAGAACCGTAGACCTCAAACTCAAGAACCCGGCACTGAAAGTTCTGCTCGCTGTCGGGGGATGGCAGATCGGCTCTAAACCTTTCATCCCAATGATCCAGGATGAAGATAATCGGCGCGTGTGGATCAAAAACGTCGTGTCCTACTTGAGAAAGTAAGTACAGACGTTAGATATACAACTTTGAAGCTGTTCCTTTGACTTACCTTGAAGCCTTGATGCAGTTTCTTTTTCATTCGCTTCAAACATGTGAACTGCACATGGAACTAAGAAGTGAATGCTGGTTCATAGACAGACAATTTATGGACAAACTATGGGGTACTTAGACGGCCTTCAACTAACAACGAGATTCGTGGAGGGGAATCACCTTTCCGTAATCTGCCGAGCATATGAATCTGACCGCTGAAGAATAAGATCTCGTAACTTTCGAATTCGACAAATTTCTTTTTTAAAACCGTGTGCTCTAGCGTTTGGTTGTCGTGGCAAGGCGATGTGCTGGAGGAGTACGGGTACGATCCTGCTTCGGACCGTCTCTTGTTCTTTGTTGTTTTTTCTCTTGTTGATTATTTGTGATTTTTTTCCTGAATACTGTAAACATAAATCCTCTTCCCCTGAAATAATTCACTGATCTGTCACCTCGGAAGTTTACCTCTATAGTCATATTCATTTATTATTATTTATAAAGATTTTCAGCTCCAATGTTAAGTCAGTCCTATTATATGGCTGTGAAACATGGAGAACAACAAAATTGACAATCATGAAGATACAGATTATCATTAATGTATGCAGGCAGGAGAAAATCACTAACATAGAATTATGGAAATGCACCAGTCAAATACCAGTGGATAAAGAGATGCAGCGAGGACGATGGCGCTGGATAGGACACACACTACAGAAGCCAACTGAGAGTATTACACAACAGGCCCCTTTTTGGAATCCCCAGGGGAAAAGACAAAGAGGAAGACCAAAGAATTCTTGAAGAAGACAGATAGAAGCAGAGATGAAGATGATGGGGAAGACATGGAATGATCTTAAAAGAATGGCAAGAAACAGAACGACTTGGAAAGTGTTTGTTGAAGACCTATGCTCCACAGGGAGCTGAAAATGTAGAAGAAGATTATTATTTGTCTCATGTTTGAAAACTACTTCTCCGGAATAACACAGTTATTCTTGATTGAATTATGGAAGTTTGTTGTAACAAAAACTATAAACGTGTAACATCTCAAACTATAAATCACAAGTCCTCTCAGACTCTATAAAACCTCTTTAAAACTTAGACTACAGAACTATAGCAACGCATTCAGAAATCTACATCAGAACTTGCGAGGCTTGGAAGTCTAGGACTATGTGATCAGGACAGGAAGGACCTAGGTTTCAAAGCTCATCAGAAGCGGCGGTGATTTGTTCAAAAATAGACAAATTAATCCGCGGTTTCTTTATGACGATTCCCTCCCCTGATCTCTTGGGTAGTGAAATTCGATACCTAGTCTTATCGGATAACGGCAATAAACAGGAGGTTCCGTGTACACTCGCGCACGTTAAAACTTCCCTGGCAGTTAAGATAGAAGGCCATAAATATGACCGCTGCCAAGGGGTAACATTGTCAATTAAAATTGTCAGTAAAAACTACCAACATTGGTCCCATGCCGTACGACGGAGTTCGTCCACATGGGCCAGGATTCCCCTTGGATTTTCTCGAGATTCTCGAGGTGGTGGGGGGGGGGGTATCGGAGCATCTATGGGTTCGTCCGGTGTGCAGTGATGATGACCCTAACAACACAAACACTATTACATTCCATGTCTACAGTTGTCACTGCAGCGATAGTCAGAACCTGCTGTTCCACAACTTGCCCTGTAGAGTTCCATGGAAGAGTAAGTTAAGTCATTATTTACTCAGTGCTGGTCCTGCCTGTACGGGTTTGACATCATGAAAAGTACCACTCAATAAACACTTTAAGGCTAAGACTTGTTGGTGGGTGTGTCTGTGATGGAATATTTCAGCGTCTTCGCCTCCATTCACAGTTTTCTATTGATATCAATAGCCGAAGAGATAGAGGGAAGCAAAGAGAAAAGATACCAGACAGCTTAAGAGAATAGCTTGGCAGAAGGTCAACAACAGAAATGATAAATAACTGTCGTTATCGACAGTTGTGGAGAGACATGATCACCTACGCCAGCAGGCCCGGTACTTGATGATAATGATGATGATAATGATTGATATCAAAGCCTATCTTGTTATGTTGTTTGGCCACAAAAGGCCTCTCTAGCCGCAACACCAGACTAGTTTTGTATGGACTCTATTTTCACGGTAAAAGATCTCAGTCTTACATTTGTCTTTGTTTTGTTTCATTCTCTCAGGCACAACTTTGACGGATTTGACGTCGATTGGGAATTCCCTGCCACCAGGGGAAGCCCACCGGAAGATAAATATAGATTTACACTTCTTATGAAGGTCAGTAGCATATAAGTACATCTAAATAATTGACCGTGATACGAATATCAAGTTATTGAAAGAAACAGCGATTATTTCAAACTTCAGTACATTGAAATGATTCTTTAAGTAAAGTAAAGTACCCCCGTCACGCCAAGTGGCGTATAGGGAAATATGGTGTTAGTGACCCTATATTTTACAGACCTTCAGCACCTTATTTTTGGGGTAATGTGGTCAGTATTACGCCCGTGCTGCTTTACTTTCCCAGAAAAAAAATCCGGTACCCATTTAAGGCTGGGTGAACCCGGAAGCCGTCGGTTGGGGTCGAACCCTACCCCTTGTCCGTGGTAGTCCAGTTCACTAACCACTGAGCTATCGCGGCTCCCTGAAATAATTCTTTATTTATTGTTTTTTCTGTGCTTTTCTTTTGAGTGGTTTATTTCGCCTCAAAGTTTCGTGCCTATTGTGCGGAAGATGGTGTTTTATTGTGATGATGTTGTTGTCTTCGAGTGATGTGTTGTTGTCTGTTATGATGATGATGTTAGTTTTCCTGTGGCGATGATGATGTACTTGTCATCGTGTGATCCTATTATGTTGTCTTCCTGTGGTAATGATGTACTTGTCATCATGTGATCCTATTATGTTGTCTTCCTGTGATGATGATGATGTACTTGTCATCATGTGATCCTATTATGTTGTCTTCCTGTGATGATGATGATGTACTTGTCATCATGTGATCCTATTATGTTGTCTTCCTGTGATGATGATGATGTACTTGTCATCATGTGATCCTATTATGTTGTCTTCCTGTGATGATGATGATGTACTTGTCATCATGTGATCCTATTATGTTATCTTCCTGTGGTAATGATGATGTACTTGTCATCATGTGATCCTATTATGTTGTCTTCCTGTGATGATGATGATGTACTTGTCATCATGTGATCCTATTATGTTGTCTTCCTGTGATGATGATGATGTACTTGTCATCATGTGATCCTATTATGTTATCTTCCTGTGATGATGATGATGTACTTGTCATCATGTGATCCTATTATGTTGTCTTCCTGTGATGATGATGATGTACTTGTCATCGTGTGATCCTATTATGTTATCTTCCTGTGGTAATGATGTTTGTAGAAATCGCCAGATATGGGTATGGGAAGGGATGACGGAGATTTACCCAGAGAACTAATTAGAAAATAAAAGTGCGCCCTCTAGTTGTGTCTTTCTCAACCAAATTATCGTAGACAGAAGATCAGAATAAATAAGGTGGCGTGATTACAGTACTTTGATACTGGCTAGTACATTCGGTGACAATTGTTAGATGTCACGACATGGTTACAGTACTTTGATACTGGCTAGTACATTCGGTGATAATTTTTAGATGTCACGACATGGTTACAGTACTTTGATACTGGCTAGTACATTCGGTGACAATTTTTAGATGTCACGACATGGTTGCTGCACTTTGATACTGGCTAGTACATTCGGTGACAATTTTTAGATGTCACGAATGGTTACAGTACTTTGCTGCTGACTAGAACATTCGGTGACAATTTTTAAATGGCACGACATGGTTACAGTACTTTGCTGCTGACTAGAACATTCGGTGACAATTTTTAAATGGCACGACATGGTTACAGTACTTTGCTGCTGACTAGAACATTCGGTGACAATTTTTAGATGTCACGACATGGTTGCTGCACTTTGATACTGGCTAGTACATTCGGTGACAATTTTTAGATGTCACGAATGGTTTCAGTACTTTGCTGCTGACTAGAACATTCGGTGACAATCCCCAGATGCGATCATTTTTTTCGGATCGAAACGGCCTCAATATTTATCGATCCTATGATAATGGGTACCAGAGATTTTTTCTGAGAAATTAGGGTGACATGGCGTGATACCGACCACACCATTCATAAAATGGTGCAATTTATCATTGATAAATATATGCACCAACATACTATATCCAATATATATGTTGTACGACTGGTGCCATTGCTGTTGGCTCAAACTGAACTAGAAATCTCACATTCAACCAGAAATTGCTCTGAGATTTTGTGTTTTCTCTTTAATCTAAACAAAGTAACAGGTTGTCACTTTAATCTAACCAAAAGTTACAGGCTGCCCCTTTAATCTAAATAACTTGACAGGTTGCCCCTTTAATCTAACCAAAGTTACAGGTTGTCCCTTTAATCTAAATAACTTGACAGGTTGTCACTTTAATCTAACCAAAGTTACAGGTTGTCCCTTTAATCTAAATAACTTGACAGGTTGCCCCTTTAATCTAACCAAAGTTACAGGTTGTCACTTTAATCTAACCAAAGTTACAGGTTGTCCCTTTAATCTAAATAACTTTACATGTTACCCCTTTAATCTAACCAAAGTTACAGGTTGTCACTTTAATCTAATCAAAGTTACAGGTTGCCCCTTTAATCTAACCAAAGTTACAGGTTGTCCCTTTAATCTAACCAAAGTTACAGGTTGCCCCTTTAATCTAACCAAAGTTACAGGTTGTCCCTTTAATCTAACCAAAGTTACAGGTTGCCCCTTTAATCTAACCAAAGTTACAGGTTGTCATCTTAATTTAATCAAAGTTACAGGTTGCCCCTTTAATCT